>VVHJ01020463.1:2376-17967 GCA_015107715.1 Tylochromis polylepis
TTGAGTTTCATTTGCAATCCTAGAACTTCTTGATCTCACACACACACACACACACACACACACACACACACACACACACACACACACCAACACTCACATCAGACAAAGCGCCAATTTAATTTTTTTTTCGTCTCTGTCAGTATAACCACACTGCCACCAACAACATTATATTCCTACTCAAGTACAAATGCCGTTCCGCACGGCTCATCAAACCATCTCAGTTCCCTGCAGAATAGTTTACATTTTAAAAATAACATTGCTTATAGGACTGTTCAATCTTATATCATGTATCCGATTCATCTGATGTCTTTCTATCATCTGACCTACTTCCAGAGCACAAAATAGTGCTATTCCTGACCTTTTAATTAGACTGAACTGTTGTCTGTTTTCAGTTCATTATGATCTGCTGAATAATTTATTATGTGAAGTGCTGTAGAAAGGTGTGTGTAGATTCTAAGGTGTGAAATGCAGCTATCCAGGTTAGCTCAATCACTTCAATGTCACGCTGTGTGGCTTTATATATCTGACCAATCACATCAGCATGCCTCAGTGGGAGCGGCTGCACCTTTCTGTCAGCCTCAGTGAAGCCAAGGGTGACTATGTGGTCACAGCATGGCTACAGCCTGACAGTCTAATTTCCATGGTGGCATAACATGGAGTTGATAACAATGCAGACAGAAAGCATGTAATTATTGAGACTAAATGCAGCAGGGCATGAATAGAGTGGCTACTCTGTATCAGCTGAGTGGTAGATTATAGGGCAGATGAGAGGTACCAGATGGTTTAAAGGCTACAGTTGAAGCCTGTCATATTGAAAAGGCAGATTATATGCAATCGGACAACTCTGGTTTCATTCATGAGTTATTTTCAATTTGGTATTCAGGTTTAATTGTATTAGCATATGTGGCAATGATCTAAAGCACAACTTGTATTTGTATTCAAAGCACAGTCGTCAAAATGCAGAACACAGGCTGTCAGGATTAGCATAATAACCAGGCGGTATATTTTCAAAAACATTTCCTGAAAATGTGACAAGAGCATTCGGCAGAGTTCAGGACAAAAGCAGAGTAATACAATAAATTATAGATTACTCAAAGCTGACTTTTTAAACTGGGCTAACCATTTAAAGCATTCAGAGCAGACACAACACTGACAGGTTTGCATTATTCATGTTACACACACACACACACACACACACACTACTACTGTTGCAAAGCCTCAAGAACAGAGATGAAGCACCTGGGTGGAAAATTTGTTTTTATTGGTAAAGACAAGAAGTGGAACTATTTGAAGAATTATCCAGTCAAAGAAGAAGAAGCTACAATGTCACTTATTCATACTAGAAAGTACTACTTCAGGGTCGACTACATTTCAAACAGGTATTTCTTTGTGCTGTCATTTTGGATACTTGTGAATGAGTTAACACCTAATAAGTAGAGGCCTGCTCATACTGGCAGCATCTGTTTGAGGCTTTAAGTTCTCTGGCACTGTGGAATTCTAATGTGCCATTGCCATTATGTGGCACTGCTGCTTATTTCTTGTAACTGCACCATAGCAATGATCTGACTGTATATGTATCTATGAATATTTTATTATGTTCAAATAAGGTATGCTTAGAAAAAAGAGGCCCTCCCCAACCCCAAAAACAATAACAGCAAAAAAGAATGAGATGGTGAAGTTGAAAAAGAAGAAGAAACAGCTGCAGTGGGGCTTTTTGCTGTTCAGATTCACATTTAGAAGCAGACAGCACTGATGTTTTTCGAAAATGGATTGTGATTTATGCCTGGGCCATCTGGCTTGTTACAGCTCACTAAGCTATGTATGCCACTAAAGCAGGGGACAAGTAGTCTGAGAAGCTTGGAAAGAAAAGCATGTGGAGTTCTTTAAGTTTCCTTGAAGACATTTCACCTCTCATCTGAGACGCTTCTTCAGTTCTAAGAGCAACTGGTGGAGAGCGGATATCTATCACAGTGGACATAGAAGCCATCTGTGTCCACTGTGAACGACCATCTTTGAACAGAGGGCGGGGCTTACGACACCAACTGTCTGCCATCTATAATCCAGTTTTGAGATCCTTCCCAGACGCCTTAACGCCCACTCACATCCTGGGCCATTTGACCTCAGGAAATCACATGATAGCGTGGGGCTAGGTTTCACAATGGGTTCACCCGAAACCTTGGCTGATTGAGACACACCCGTTTTCACACCTTGGCTTGTGTGATTAGGTAGAGGATCAATAGGGGGTTCATGTCCCTCTTGGGGACACTCCCATGGGGCTTAAATCTGGGACTCTCAACCATTTGCTTTTAGAACTGAAGAAGCTTCTCGGATGAGAGGTGAAACGTCTTCAAGAAACTTAAAGAAATCCAGACGCTTTTCTTTCCAAGCTCCTTAGACTACCATGACCTGGATGACTGAGAACCTTCACAGACATATGGGACAAGTAGGGATAAGTGCCCCAAATAGCAAAAAGTTGAAACCTCCAGAGCTGAAAAATGAAGCCCAGGTGGAGGTGCCTATGCAGTTCCTCCAATAGCCACTTGAGGGTTTTGCTAAACACCTGCCTAATTGTTTCACCTGTGTTGATTTCATCTGTGTGTTATTCCTTACCTGTTTATAATTTCAAATATTTCCCCTATATATGTAATTCTATCTTCTGTCCTCATTTAGGTCTTTTACACATGACACATTTATACTAATTTGGGTCGTTGATCCTTTTGTCTGTGTTTTTGCTGCCTGTACTTTCGGACACACTTTTAATGAAATATCTGGCAAATATTGGTGTGCTTTGTGGTAAGAGGTCTCTGCTTTAGTTTTACTGAGCAGAAACTTCCTTGATGTAATATTTGTATAAACTCACTTGCAAACAGTAGCACACGAAAAATTATTTTAAAGCATTGTTAAAATTATGGCTTAGTTGATGACAATTATTTACTGAGAGATGTGCATTAGCATTGTCCAGCATTCTTAAATTCAATTTAATAGCATTAGCTGATAACTGAGTACTCCGCCCTATTGTCCAAATATCAAAACACCAATGTTACAGTGGCCAGAACACAAAATTCAAAATACTGAATCCAAAACCAGCGGTGAGCCCACAGTGGTAATGCCACAGCTTCTACAGCTAAGACTGCATAATTTTTTATACAACTTTTGACGCACATACATGCAAGATGATAATAATAATTATTAATACTACTAATAAGCTGCTATTGTAAAATTTTGTCTTTGCACTATTTTATCAAAGGTGGTCCGGACGGGTCAGTTGGCACAATTGTAATAGTAGTGGCTGGATATGAAGGAGCAGGACTCCAGCATTTTTTGCTCCATTTCAGAGCAACAACAAAAAAAGTTACTGCTGGACAACCATTCCTCTCATGAATTCAATAGAACAAATTCATTTCTGTCATGAAAATGAAGTGGCTCTCTTGTCTTTTCCACCACATTGGACATGCCACCTCCAACAACTGGGTATACCATTGGGGGCATCCAGGGTGTCTATACAGTGTCCTGTGCATAGAAACATACAGAGGACACTAACGATGTTCAGTGTCTTGTTTGTGATGACTGGTATTCAAGGTCCCGGCCAGGGGAGCAGTGGAGTTCTTGCTCCATCCGTGATTCGTGGTCACATCAGAATGCAGTGATGGAGAATGGAGGCTATAACTGTATTTCACACCACTGTGCATGACTGAAGTTAATGAATTAGTGAGTGGTTGAATGACGAACTTTTTGATGGTTTATTAGGCTATTGTTATATACTTGTATCCTCCAATGTTATTATTGCTTTTACTCTTGAAATGAATACCTTTTAAAGGTTCTGAATAGTCTCAGTTTTTTAAAAAATTAAAGAAATGTAACTGAATATTGCAGTTCCTGTTCAGTGTTTTATAAATTAAATATGTGTAAGCTCTGAAAACCTTTTTTAAATAACTGATATAAAATTATTTATTGACATTAAATATTATTATTGACTTTTTGATAGCTACTACTTTTTCTAGCTGTCGATAGAATATCCTACAGACTTGGTCATCCATGATAGTTTCTCCTCCTTTTCTTCATCACCATCTATCTTCAGGTGCCTGAGGAATTCTTAGAGCAGCTCATGTTGGGGGACCATCTTCCTGATGTATTCCCAGATGCTCCATGTTTCATCCTGGATTGTTGGCACTCACTCATCCTTGCCCTCCTCTTTGCTTAGCTCAAAGGGCCTCGAGATTTTGGGTGGAGACCTCCATGCATTGTGAAGAATTTTCTGTCTTGAGTGGCATCTTGTAACCATTCGGCCACACTTACAGTCCGAGTGACATCCTAATGTCTTGCTTACTCCTGTCTTCCATGAAAAGCAGGTGGATGATGGCCACTCCACTCCTAAATCTATATCTGTATCCACACTTAGTGATGAACTGGTTTAGGGGATTGAGGCCTATGTAACAGTGTTAATTTTGTTGACCAATAATTTTCATCATAGTTTTCATCAGCGACCTTTTTTCTCTGACAAAAACAAAACCGTAACTAATGCACGAGGACAGAAACTATGATGAAATGTATCGACTCTCTCATTAACGAATAACAATGATATGAAATTATTATTTAGATACAAGATTCAATCAGACTAATTACATTGTATAGAAAGATGGGACAAGTGATGCAGTTAGCTCATTGTGCAGTAAGGTTAGACAACCACATTTGATCTGCCCCCAGGAAATGGCACAACTAGCTCTTATGCTCAGTGTTTCTAATGGCAATGTCAAAGCTTGGAAGGAAGAGAAGAGTACACATATGGACACATTTTGCATTTGATGTCAAGGAAAATAAGACATTTTTTCAACCATAAAAAAACACTAAAAACTATTACACTTTATATTTTAGTTAACTGAATAAAATTTAGATTTAATGTACTGTAATGGTATGATATTTAGTCAACTAAAACAAGAATAAAACTAAGACAATTTAGATGCCTAAATTATGACTAAAACAAAATGATTTTTTTAGTCAAAACACTGACTTAAACTAAATCAAAATCTGCCACTGATATGCAGAACAACAACAAAGAGAGCGAGAGGGAGAGAGAGTCACCTTGGTATATTTTGCGCTTGATGATGACCTCCAATGTTTTCTTCCACAGTCTTAGACCACTATTAGTCCTGCACAGTGCCAAGCTTTCCTATATGTGTGTGTGTGGCATTGAGCCATAGTGAGTCCAGGCAGGGCTAAGGTTAGTCTGCTTCCCAGGTGTTCTGCCCTTGTGCTACTGTTCCCTTGTAGTTGAGAGCATACCCCGGATGGATTTTTGAAGAACATGCCATTTATTTTCATGGCCTGTGTTTCTCTTGTATACGTCTTCAGCCTACTGTCCAGAGCTGTGAGGCTTTGTTTATAGAGCCTCATTTTTCTTGTCTTACCTCTTTTATGATCATGTCTCTCATGATTGCTTTCTACACCTCAGTTAATCTACTAACGTCCTTGTGGGCTTCCCTGCATGCATCCTTGATCTTATACCCAAGTTGCAGTGGTTCTAGGATTATTGTTTTAGTAGCGTACATGAGTTCATTGGTTTCAGTGATAGTGGCAGTGGGAATGGTGTGTAGAACACTGCTTACATCTAAAAGCATCTGCTCAGAGTCGTGCTCTTGGTTGGGTAGCTACCTTGAGTTTGGACACAACCATTTTTTTCAGCCCAGGAGACGTCTGTCACTTGAGGAGGGTGGGCATCATGTAGTTCATTTACACTGGTCTGTTATATCAGTGTTGGCTCATTATGTTCATACTGCTTACTATTATTCCAGCTACATTTCAGCCTCTGGGTCTTCAGCCTTAATAGTAGCTGTCTTCTGTTGATGTTATTTTACTGGGCTACCAGGTACTTTTTGGTCAGTGTGAATGTTGGCTTTCTACTCATCCATAGCTTCAACATGTGTTGCATACAATCCCCCTAATTGGGTTGGCCGGCATAGTAGCATTCCATCAATCCCATATTGTCGGCCTTTTTCCATGTGTGGCTTGTTCCAGTAGCCCTCTTCTCATCAATATGTGCTGATCCGTGAACAAATAGACACCTGAATCATTACAAAATGCAGTCTTTAAATAACGATTTCATTAAATAAGGGAAAAGAGTCATAATATACTAGTTAACACATTTACCTAACATCAAAGATGTGAAAGAACAGTTTAAGACCAGAATGAGGCACAAATTCCTCGCAGGGTCATGTTATGAAGGGTATGTGAATCCTTCTGCTGTGGTGACTTCCTTGTGAATAATGGAGAAACTTTTCTTTCTTTCTGTTTTTTGTTTTTGTTTTTGTTTTTTGCTCTGCTGTTTGAACCCATGCCATAAACAGCATGATAAGCTTATGATTGGGGTTTTACTGACTTAAGGATCATCATGCTCACAGTGATTCATTAGCTTAGCTTTCCAGTTGAGGTGATATTGAACTTGTTTCCCCATTAATGCATTAAATATGTATTGTCATGATTCAATATTATGGATGTTATTATCATGATTTAATTTATGTTAAATACACACACAAGTTCATGCTCACAGCTCTGCTCTCTTTAAAAAAAAAAGAGTTCTGAGAGCAGCAATACTGACGCAGACTGAGTCACGAGTCACCAGTAGAATAGAATAGAACAGAACAGAATAGAATAGAATGCCTTTTATTGTCACTATACACATGTACAATGAGATACAGTAGCATAGGTCTCAAGAAAAAAAAAGTAAAAATGTTATGACTTAATACTATTTTAGCTGTTTAGCTGATAAATTGTACTACTTATGTACTTATGGTCACTAATTACAGTATGCAAGATCATTCATCATTGTATAAGGCTGTGTTCCTGGTGTAGCCTGTATTTTTTTCTTCATACTACAACCACGAAATGAACCCCCTATTGTCCCTCTCTCGCCAGCCTTGTAGCACTGTTTAGATTTTTTTGATTTCTGGTTCACGCCGTATGGATCATAGCAGGCGTGGGCAAGTAATTTTCCCATGGGGCCACATGAGAAACTGGGTCTGTTGTGGTGGATCGCACCAATAAGCTGAACTCAATTTTGCTGCATTTTAATTTGATCTCTTTTTAAACTGCTACTGGCAAGAGAAGATCTTACAATTATGCGATAAAAATATGAAATAGACCGTAAAAATACAAACCTTTTGTCACTATTTAATCAGCATTCCCATTTTGTCCCATTTTGGCCCCCTGCCTATCTAAGCATGCAGTTACCTCTGTGAACTCCCTGTGGTAGCCCCTTTCATGGAGTGCATTGCTGCCAGCTCTCCTGTGATGTCGAACTCTTTTTGTTAACCCATGTAACATGATAAGTAACTGAGCCATGTTGTGGGCATCGCAGCTCTCGCCCAGAGCAAGGAGAAAAAGTCCAAATTTTTTGCTTTGTTTTTCAGCTGAAGCTCCATCGATCCATCTTGTTACGGTTCGTCTGCAAAGGGGCACATTTTCAGATACTTCTTTTTTCTCAGGGCATATCAGCACAGCAGAGTCCACCAAGCACTCTTTGGTAAACTCCCCATGAGAGAATGGCTTATTGTTTTATGCAGTTTTGTTGGGAAATCACAAAGCTGGTCTTGACTGCTCCATCCCTGGCTGTGTAAATCTTCATAAAAGCTCTGTTTTTCTTTTTAAAGCTTTGCCAGCAAATGTCCATTCCTGCTCAGCACCGGTAAATTGTTATATTTCTCTAGTAATGGCACACAGCTTTACTTCTAATGGTAAGTAAATACTTAGGAGTTCACATCTGAGATTTATATATATATATATATATATAGTATGTGAATTGACATCTTTCAGGTGTAGCATAAAATAACACTGGTTCCATCACATTTCCAGTGAAGCTGCTTTCACTTGTATATATGTATGTGCATACATTTAAAAACAAAAAAACAAAGAAAATGGTTGCCTTCAAAATAAAAGAAATAAACAGTGAGCTAATGTTTGATGGACAGTTTTTCTAAGACTGTTTGGTGGCTGATGCATACTTGTGTTTGAATCCTAGTTACCCATTGACCCCATGTAGGCCAGTCGGGGACAATGAAAGACTGAGGGGTTGTACAATGCCCAGGACTGGATTATCAGGTTGATAGCTACTGTGACAATGTTACGTGGAAGGAAGAAAAATAGAAAAATGAAATGATATAAATGAAAAAGAAAGAAAATAGTTTTTATATGTGTGTCACTAATAATGACATGACTGTTTTGTCTATTTATCGTAGCTAAAAATCACATTTAAGAGCTGTGATCGATGAGGGCTTAGACCACAGGTTGAAACTCAGTCACAGAAATGGCCAAAAACTCAGAACACTCTTTAAATTGCAGGTGAAACAGGATGGACATTTACTGTAAATACTAAGTAACCATGTTTTGAACAGAAATATGAATTGAAACAGCCAGACTACTATACGTTTTCTCTATAAATTAAATACAATTCAAAATAATTTTGTTTTCTATTAAAATATCTTCAGGCGAAATGAAGACATATATAAACTTTGAAAACAGCTGTAATACCAATAATAAACCATTTTTGTTTGTGGTGATGTGCTGAGCTGTGGAAATTCAAAGAATAAAATAGACATGTGCATCGGGGGGGATGACTTCTGTTTGATGTTGTCACTGAGCAAAGCTGCTTAAATAAATATGAACTACTTGACACGCAGAGGATTTAAGCGACTTGTAGGCATAGTTGGGGTATCATATTGAGGCTGAAGCAGGGAAACTGCGTGGGCTCCACAGGGTCGTACCTTCGCTTTAGCGTGCCACTATACTGGAGTTCGATTAGCTCCATCTGGATGTTTACAGGTGTGTGGCGGGGCGTGGTCTGCGGTGCCACTGCAGGGGAGGCGGAAGCACCTGAGCGGCATCCGCAATCACGCCTCGCTGGCATAAAGAGTCTGGACTGGGTCCTGTCAGTTGTTGTTGTTGGTGATGTGTGCGGCTGCCAGCTGTAGAGCTGCAGCCGTTTGTGTGTTTGTAACAGCAACCGTGTGCGGAATAAAGAGATGCTGAAAAGCATGCAAACATCCTTGGGTCTGCTGTGGTTTTGTTACAGTGGTGCCAAAACCCAGGAGTGGGGCACGGTAGACCCAAGACCAGGCCAGCAAGGGAAGGAGCTGGCCCAAATGGTGGCCAAGCTGACGGCCACACAGAGGCAGCAGGCAGCGGTGTCACGCCGCCAGCAGGAAGAGCTCCAGGACCAGATCGAGCACCGGATGCAGAGGATTGAGAATCTGGCAGCTCTGATCCGGTCCTGGCCGCCACCGCCGCCACCCCCACTGGCGTTCCCGACTGCGTGGGTGTGGAGGAGGTCCGGACTGCCCGAGGCACCCCCAAGGTGAGGCCAGCCGGGACACAGCCTGCCTCCACACCCATACCCACTCCTCGGGTGGGAGTGGCAGGTGCTTGCATCCGTGCCGGCTCCCTGGAGGAGGGCCGCAGAGCAACCACCGTGTCCTTGACCTACACAGCCGGAGCTGGAGGGTGGCGCGAGAGAGCTGAGACCAGCGCCGACCAGACTGTGGGTCGTTGTATGAACACTTGACAATAAACCTGAAATCTGTGAGCACAACCATTGTGTGTGTGGAGTCCATCTTACAAGGTGCTTTTTACAGATCGATGGGAAATGGATTACTGAGCAGTTCAAAATTATATTTCTGCAATTCAAAGTCAGCAAGGTGCCATCTAAGCTCAGTGCAAAGTGTGCTTAGTTTATCAGCAAAGTGTGCATTTGGGAACATCGCTGACTTGGTTTGACATTGTTTAGCAACAAGGAAAGTGATTCAAGTTCCCTTAACGCATCTGAATCTCCCACAAGCACAGCTTGGTTTGAAAACTCTTTACTGCATGTACATACATGTCAGTGTCGCTTTAGCTGAAGGGTTAGTGCACTAAAATGTTTTTTTTTATGTCACACAGAAATGCCAACAACCTCTAATTTTCATCACTGTTTTCAGCTCTGTTGAGTCGTTTCCTTTGCTTTCCTCATGCAACTTGAAAAATTCATTGAGCATTTTTCTTTAACTTAGTCATCGCACCTCTGTATGACAGGGACCCAGTTCAGAATGTATTGCCTCCAGAAAAGACTGAAGTGAGTGGTGATCTAAACCATTGGCCTTGATAAAGTTAACCGTTAATGTCGCCGTGCTCATTAAATGTTCAATATTCAGGGATTTACTTTACTGCATAGCATTTCCTGATTTATGATGTAGTGATACGAAGTCAGCTAACCAATACAGTTCTCTCTCTGCATCTTTTCCCACATCGTTCCTATGGAATCTTGTTTTTTCATCGTGCATCACACCTACTCCATCTGTTGTTAGTCTCACAAGTTTGTCCAAAGGCAGTTTCATGTCTTTTGTACGTTTAGATACTTTTTCAAAGATCTATTTTCCTGTGGTCATTCCATGCATTGATTTAATCCTCAAAAGTTCCTCTGTAACACATAAAGTGGACTGTGAACTGTGAAGTTGTGTCAGTGCTCTTATCCACAGCAAGGGAGTATGTAATGAAGTCTTTTCCATCAACTGTGCTTTTAAATCAGTGGCAAGCTCACGTACACGATCAGCAGCAGTGTTTCTGCTTAGGCAAACGTTTGAAAATGCCTGGTTTTTGCCTGAGCACAAGACGTCGCACACTATTGTTGTTGTACGCCGAGCTGACTTAGATATCTCCTCTGCCACTATAAAACTTGCTTTCACTGCAGCTTCACTTTGTGATTTTGCTTTTGTAAACATAGTGTGTTGTAAGATCAGACCCATCCTAAACTCTGTTTCCCATAACTTTTGCTGTGTATTTTTGTACTTGTCCTGTTGTTTTTTTCTCATAGTGCCGTCTTATGTTATATTCTTTAACTACGACCACATTAGCTCCACAAACAAGGCACACAGGTTTACCAGCAGTGTCTGCAAACCAATACTCTGCTTCCAACCTGTTTTGAAAGCCAGTGTTTTCAAAATCCAGTTTTATTTTTTCTTTTAGGGGTTTGCTTAAATGTCACTGTATGAACTCAGACTTGCATTCATCTGCTTGGCCATGGTTGAAGTGGAAAGCGGAAAGAAGTGATTGGTGCTTGCAGGGACAACGACTGTTGCGCTGCATTATGGGGTTTGTAGTATGACTGATGTGGGTGCCACATACCCACTAGCCATTAATAATTGAAATGTGAAATTATATTGTGGGACAGATATAACTGTATTGTGGGCTAAATGTGGCCCGTGGGCCTTGAGTTTGACATGTCTGACTTAGACCTTGGAGGGTTAAGTGGAAAAAGTTTACTTTTATTATGATCTATGCACAGTAAATGAAATGCATTTGTCAGAGAGCTAAGCACTTACTGCTATTGCTCACCAAAACTACGTATACAAAAACTTATTTTCGTCATTTTTGGACAGCTGGTAATACAGCAAGTAATGGAGCAAGAAGCAGCCCCTGTTAGCTGCTGAATGAGAGCACCTGCTCACAAAATGAAAGAGACCAATTAGTGCCTGGTTTCTTCACTAAAACAATGCTTTTTTTTGCCGCACCCATTGTGTAAGATGACATTTGTTGTTACCACTGACAACTAGGGGTGTCGCCAAATGAGCCAGGATGGAAAGCTTTCAGATTCCCATGTTTAAAAACATTTAGTGAGTATGTCTGGGGTGAAAATAAGATGGAAAGCATTTTTTCTGTACACTGAATGTAAGAATATTGCACTTCTTCTATAAATAGCAGAAACTGCAAAACACTGTATTATTGTGAGCTAAGAATAAATCCACTTTTTAAAAAAAGCAAAACTTACATCTAGTACATAACAAAAAGTCACATGTACCCTTTGTAGACATATTTTAAAAATCATGTGGTATCAAAATATGTTATTTTTTTTGGTGTTTAATCATTTTTCTCTAAAGTCTTTAGAGGATCAAAAATTAAACAAGCCGACGGACTCAAATTCCTATTTTATTATTGTGGTCAGAAATGCAAGCACATTCATCATTGTAATGAACGTCAAAGTAATTTTGGGTCTATTGATGGGTTTCTCTTCGGTAGCTTGTTGATGGCTACGGTACAAATTGTTAGGGGACATTAAACCAAATCTTCATTGGGTCGTATGTATATATTTTTGCCTTTATGTATACTCTTCACCCTGTGTGGATTAGAGAAGAACTCGGTTCTTTTTTTTTATTTTTTAAAAAGATGCCTGTATAGTTATTCCACCCTGGAAAAAGAATAGTTTAAAGAAAACATTAAAGGCCCAAAATTACAATATGATTCATGGCCATGGTTAGCGTACAGTATGTAAACCTCTGACCAGAACTGTAGTTGGAAACACTGCACATGTGTAAATATTTCAAATGTTCCCAGAAAATGGCACTTTAAGCACTTGAGTGTCAACACTACTCATCTTTACCAGCTCTCTGTTGGTCTGTACAGAAATACATCATTCTAGCACTTCTGCGACTGCAGCTGACAACTATTGGTCTATGGCAGTTGATGTAATTTTGATTTCAAGAGAGATTAAGTGTTCCTTCTCTGCTCGCACTTGTTTGGATGTGTTTATAGTCAGGGTTCATTTGGCTATAAAATTCAAGCGTCTGAGCCTTACATAGAGATTGTGAGTCAGCTTCAGAGGATTTTCAGTTATCCCAAGCCATGGAGCAGCTTTGCAGACAAATTATCCTCCATCCGTAAGTCTTCCTGACTGACAGCTGGGCATTTGGCTCAAGACCAAAATCTGTAAACAACAGCAGAGTCTGTGAGATGCACAATTTGCACAATTTGGAGAAACTTTCTGTGCACTCACACAGCACTTCACATCACCTGCCAATTTGGGAACATGTCAGAATATCAAAGTATCGTTGGTTTGTCTTACATCTTCAAAGCTGTCAAGGTTTCATTGTATATGGTGGTGCAAAAGTGAGGACTGAATGACGGAGCAGAGCAATTGACTGGGCTTTTAAAGTTTTCTGCTCCTTCACCAGAAAATAGAACAACTGTTGAGGAAAGGATGGATACAGATCGAAAGAAAGGTGAGTTATTTAGTGGGAATCAAACAGGATCAAGGAGACTTTTGATAGATTAAGACAAATAGGGTTGCATAATAACCCCAGTTCTTGTGGTGGTGTTAAGATGCCAAGCCAGTGTTCTTATTTCCCAAATGAACATGTGCAAATGCATTGCAGCTCAGTCATAATTTAAGTCTTGGACAAAACAGCTTGATCCACTTTAGTCACACTTGAAATCAGGATTAGAAAAATCTCTTGGCAAGTGATCTGAGAGAAGTCAAATCAGGTCAGTCGAAATTCAGTGGGACACCCAAAAAGAGAGCGAGCTCATGCTGTCAATTCTGCTGTGCTGTTTTCAACCAGATGGATAGCCAATTGCCGCTCCAGATGTGCTTGGAATCCATCTGAGCAAAAAGGAGAATGACATCCAAAAACAAAAAGGCCTCCCTCTCACTCTGAAGAGTGAGTGCCACACTGATTGAAAGAGTGAAGGGATAATTGTAATCAGGCTAGTGCCAGTTTTCATTACATTCTCAGCCACAGGTCTTAATGCAGCCCTGCACTCAAGCAAAGCAAGCCATCGAAAGGAGGCTGTTGTTGTGTGACTCAGGGCTCTTCTGGCAAGCAGGGTGGATCAGATGAAGACAGAACCGACAGCTTTAGATCACTGGACTCTTAATCTGCTCCTGTTTGTCGGATGTGATGTAATCTCACAATGTGGGATTAAAAAGAGCACACACAAACACAAAAGCAGCCACACCATTTTCTGTGCGGCTTTCAAGGGTCACTGCAGGGGTTAATAGACTGTTTGAGGCATCTGAGAAGTGAGGCAGCCGTGTTATTTTCTCTCTAATTCTTGCTTTAAAACTTCTCTATTGACAGGCGGAGGTACACTTTAACCTGAAATGTTTAACTTTACCATTATCCATTTTCCATTATTACTGTCTGATATACAGGTATGGCAAGCTATAGATGCAACAAGATGTAAAGCACACATATGATGTTACAGAAGCAGCATCTGAATTGATGGTGTTTTGTCTTTTATTCTCAGATAATTGTAATGGTCCTCTGGTATCAGCGTTACCCCATTCATCCTTTCAGAGCTCCTCTGAGTCCTCAGTCAGTTATGCTGCCTACAACGCCAAGCTCAACAGAAGAGATGGTGAGTACAGTGAATGTTCCTGCATTATTCAGCATTTCTAAATGCTTGTAGTTAACAATAACCATAGAGGTAACAGAGCAGAAACCACTCAGCTGAAGTGTTTTTATAGTGGGCTTATGGGTTGTTTTGGAAGGCACAGACAAATAAGCTCTTAAGACTTTCTGAATGTATCACATGTAGCACTATAAAGGGGTCTGTTTACCTGTTTGGAAGAGATGGCCCCTCTATTGGAAGCAGCAATGAGTGGGCCAAGAAATTCAGGGCACAGTCGCCATGGCAACTTGAGGCACTGACTGGATGTTTTTTGCCATAGACCAGGGGTCTCAAACTCCAGTCCTCGAGGGCCGCTGTCCTGAAACTTTTCCATGTGTCCCTGTTGGAGCACAACTGAATACAATTAGTAGATCATTAGCAAGATTATAGAACTTGACTGCATGCTGAGGTGGCAACCCCTAACCCTACTCAAGTAAATTTAAGTGTTTGGAAAAATGTACTTCTAAAAGTACTTTTATTGCACCATGTTCATTCACTCATGAGCTGCTGTAACATGAATCAAATGGCTGAATTGCCACCTCAGCATGCAGTCAACTTCTATAGAGTCTTGCTAATGACCCACTAATTTTACTCAGGTGTGCTGCAGCAGGGATACATGGAAGAGTTTCAGGACAGCGGCCCTCGAGGACTGGAGTTTGAGACCCCTGCCATAGACTGTATGTAAAAGATATATGTGGCCACTGTGACATCACTCAGTGGCCAGCATTTTGACTTGAAACAGGGCATTTCAAGTGCCTACCTGCATACCTATATGTCCTTACAACTGGCAACGTGTCACTCATAATGTAGGCTAGCACTAAAGTATACTATCATGTTTAGATCATGAACATTATAAAACAAAATTCCCCTCTCGCCCCCCTGTGGGCGGTCTATCCTTCAAGCTCGGGTCCTCTACCAGAGGCCTGGGAGCTTGAGGGTCCTGCGCAGTATCTTAGCTGTTCCTAGGACTGCGCTCTTCTGGACAGAGATCTCCGATGTTGTTCCTGGGATCTGCTGGAGACACTCACCTAGTTTGGGAGTCACTGCGCCTAGTGCTCCAATTACCACTGAGACCACTGTTACCTTCACCCTCCACATCTTCTCGAGCTCTTCTCTGAGCCCTTGGTATTTCTCAAGCTTCTCGTGTTCCTTCTTCCTGATGTTGCTGTCATTCGGTATCGCTATGTCTATCACTACAGCTATCTTCTTCTGCTTGTCCACCACCACCACTATATCCGGTTGGTTAGCCACCACCATTTTGTCCGTCTGTATCTGGAAGTCCCACAGGATCTTAGCCCGGTCATTCTCCACCACCCTAGGGGGCGTCTCCCACTTTGACCTCGGGACTTCCAGGCCATACTCGGCACAGATGTTTCTGTATACTATGCCGGCCACTTGGTTATG
>VVHJ01020470.1:16363-27562 GCA_015107715.1 Tylochromis polylepis
TAGACATATTTCACAATCAATAGCATTATATTCTACAAATGTTTAGACATGTTATCCAGGAAATGTGACTCCTATGTTATATCTACATGTCAAACACTTGGATACAGCAAGTAGTTTGTGCCTTGTTGTGAAACCCTCTGTGTCTTACACTAATGAAGGCTTCTCCTGATCACAGAGGTTGGCGGTGATACGCCTACCTGCTCAAGAGTGTTTTTGACTTGACAAGATGTTGTGAAGTAGTTTTTCTTAACCATGAAAGTAACTCTGATCATCCACTTTAGTCATCTTCTCCTAAACTTTTTGCTATCTCACTGATAGGTTTACATTTGTTTTTTTCAACCTAATGATGGGCTCCTTCACTTGCATCAGCACCTCTTTGGACTTCAGTTTCCTGCGTGTTCAACACTTGGAATCAAGTCCAGATTTTTTATTTGATTAATATTTCATTAGTTAACAGGGGAAGGAGTCTCACCTGACCATGAAACTGATTATCAGTCAATGCTCCACGTACTTTAGAGTCTCTGTGTATAAGAATGGCTGTGGTTCCTGAACAGTTGATACTATAATTTTCTTTTACCTCTTTAATTAAAATGGAATGTCTGCTCTTGTACCACATCTTGATCTCTATTGCAAATATTTGTTCGTAGGTGCAAACCCATACCTGACGTTCCACTGCTCCAGCCAGGGCACCATGTTGATCGACCTGGCACCGGATGACAAGGAATTCCAGTCTGTGGAGGAGGAGGTAAGCAAACGCCCCTTTAAACACATGTAACTTACACTCGACACTGACCACATTTAAATTCATAGCACCTTTATTTTTAACCTTACCACCTGAATCTCTTTCAGTGTGAAACAACATTTATTCATTTGCTTGAACAATAATTTCAGCCATGTGCCTAAAGACACATCACGCGGTGTCACAGCTGCCAGCTGAACAAGAGGTTTCATATCTGTGGAGCTGCTCCACTGACTGCATTGCTCTCGTAATTGAGAAGCCGTGATTGAATGAGACAGCCGATATCGGTGTGAATGAGCTGAAATTAATGAGAACCGTCACATGTTAAAAGAAATTTAACAGGTAATTTCATCTGTAATTCTTCCTCGAGAACGCGAAAAATGACAGTCATGAAGTCTGGACTGATTTCTTTTTTCTTTCTTTTTTTTTTAAATACCAGAAAAAAGCAGATGAAATATTTTTGCCTACAATTATTTTGCAAACCCATATTTTTGCTGTATCATGCCACATTTCCCCACAGGCATCGTGAAGACATCTACTCTTGACTGAATGAGCTGCTGCTTTCATCGCACACTTTATAGTTCTTTTAACTTTGTACAGCATTTTAAAAATGTGAGGGGAAAAAAAAAAGTTTAGTCTTTATAATTATTCATTGTTGTTATGTTTGGTGATTTCCTTCTCAGCTACAGAGCACGATCAGAGAGCACCGTGACGGAGGCAACGCAGGCGGGGTCTTCAGCCGGTACAACATCATTAAGGTATGACCTAAAAAACACACATCACGCTGTACAAATACAGAGATAAATTATTTTTATTTTCTTTCCTCCTTTAAAGCAAAAAAAAGAAAAGAAAAAGGAATCTGGACATAAATTAAGTATTGGCCAATTTTATGTGTGATGTTTCACTTCTCTCCTTCCTCTGACTGCAGATTCAGAAGGTTGTGAATAAGAAGCTGCGGGAAAGATACACACACAGACAAAAGGAAATTGCAGATGAGAATCACAACCACCATAACGAGCGCATGCTCTTTCACGGTAAATAAACACTGTGCATGTGGTAAAATATGAAAGCATGCTGGGCTTCCTTATATATACAGTACAGTATAGTCCTGCTAATGTACAGAGATTTATTACCTTTTTTATGCTGTTGCGATTTTTGCAAAGACTGCTGAAATGCTCTGACAAACATTTGCACTCCTGTAATGAATATTTGTGAAAACAAATACATTTGACTCATGTACCAAACATCTGAAAGGAATTAACTCTTCCAACAAACAAATACAGCTAAGCACACTAATCTAAAATTAGATTATCTCAATATAAGAAAGTCAGTTAAACTTAATGTCACTCTGTCCAGTTAGGAAGCTGAAACTGTTGTGAATCCATCATCAGGTGGCCTAGAAAAAAAAGACATCCCCCAAAAAGGGGAGTAGTTTTGCATGTGGTGGCCACAGACTAGTTCTCTGTCCTGACTGATTTTACCCTAGCAGCTGAGGGGTGTTGTCGGCACCCTGCTGGGTGGGCGGGCTGGTAGTGTGGACACCCAAGTTTGTGAATGCGATACCATACATGTATCTACTGGGAGGCTGAGGGTAGCCACCAGTATTTTTTTTTTCTTGCCTTTTTGTTAGTGTTTTGACACTGTTGTTGTCATGAGATGGTACCTGCACCCCACTTAGGTTGCATAGCCCACACGTGCCATCACAAGGTGGTCTGCTCTGTCTTCCAGCACACTCTCAGGAGTGTGGTGGAGATACCAAGAGACAGGTTGTAACATAAGGAGAGCTGCAGGACTACTGTCTGCTCTTTTGAGTGATGAGAAACAGAAAAAGCCCTGCTAGAGCCCCACAGAATGACTTCTAGATAGCCACCCATAAGCATATTTTTCACCAAACTGTCAGAAACTGACTTCATGAGCAGGGCCCGACATCCTTTATTGGAAGGGGTAATCACAGCTCAGTGCAGCTCAGTTGTCATAGTCTAGCTGTCCTGGGCTCTGAGCTCATGTCCCAGTAAAGAGATGTCGGGCCCTCATGCCATGATCGTGGCATTCTGACAATTATGGTCAGAAACACCCACGAGTAGCCCACTGGACATCTTGTCGTAGGGCTCTGGCAGCGCTCCTCCCTTTCCTCCTCACACAGTATTGGACCGTGAAAGTGCTTGTTATTGATTGTGTGATAACTCTGCTGCAGTCTGACACATACACGTCGGCACTGCTGCATCGACTACAAACATTACACCAGGTCTATTTAACCTGCAGCGTTTAACTGTCATACAACATTTTGGAGAACAGGAGCACGCACACCATTCAGTTTTGGATCATTTCTACAGGCACAGAACCTAACATGGTAGCAGGTATAACCACGAGGTTAAAATTTAGACAGCATAAAAAAGGTCCATAGGGTCAACTCTACATGAGCTCCTGCAAAGACTTAAAAGAACTGTACCGCTCAAAGGTATCCGACAGCTCCTGATATCTGCTTTAAAAATCAGTACATGAGCTGATGTGGTGAATCAGTCGATGCACCTTAAATAACTGTGACAGCTTTGGCTGTCAGCATGCCGTCCTCTAAAGCTCAAAAAGATGAATTAACCGGAGTATGTGAAATGCATAAATTCTGTTTCCTTACATGGAAGGAAAGTAAGGAAGTGCTGCACTCTGCACTTCCTCCAATTCTCTCCTAGTTTCATAGTTCTCTTGAGGACTAAGGTGCTTTGTGATTAACTGTAATATTATCTTTCCCACAATTTAATTATAAAAAAGCAGTTCTATACATCTTTTTTTTTTATTTCACTACAAAATGTGATTATTCCTGAGGCGGAGCTTCAGTCCACATTCAAAGCAGAATTTGGAAGCTACTTCTCCTGCATCGTGATGTTTCAACTGTTTGTATGCACCGTCATTAATGTCTTTGCACTTCGCTGCTATTATTCTCGCAGTCTGGCTGTAAGTTTGAAGGAAACTCATTAATCTTCCATCCTCTTTCCAACCACAAGCTTTTCTCCAGCCACTGCCGGAGAGTGGAATCCTCGCAGTTTCTTAGCTCAGTTTCCAGTACGCAGTACGCTACCTTTTTTGGCATCTTCAGAGTCTGCTGTGATCTTTTATGTATTACTCTTGTATCTGAAGACATTTCTGATGCAGGCATCACTGTCAGGACAGACATCCTCACAGTGGAGCCAGCTGAATATTTTGTGTCATTTCTCACTTTTTGGGCCTTCCAGGTTCTCCTTTCATCAACGCAATCATCCATAAGGGCTTTGATGAGCGTCATGCATACATCGGAGGCATGTTTGGCGCTGGCATCTATTTTGCCGAGAACTCCTCCAAGAGCAATCAGTACGTGTATGGGATTGGCGGAGGAACAGGTTGTCCAACCCACAAAGACCGCTCCTGCTACATATGTCACAGGTGGGTGCTCACATCGGCCTGAGCAGCTTTAGCGAGATCCTCTCAGCTTCTTAAAATATACTTGTTATAAAAAAATTGCCTTGGCGAAAGATCAAATAAACTGATTTTATTGATTCCATGGTGTGTGAGTGTGTCTGTCTGTGTGTGTTTGCAGACAGATGCTGTTCTGTCGGGTGACACTCGGTAAATCATTCCTTCAGTTTAGTGCAATGAAAATGGCCCACGCCCCTCCTGGTCACCACTCTGTAATAGGACGACCCAGTGTCAATGGACTGGCGTATGCAGAGTATGTAATCTACAGAGGGGAGCAGGTTGGTACACACAGGAAAAAAAATTTGCCTTCCAAATTTTGACTTATTCAGAAGTTTGAGTTAGTAAGTCCAACTTTTGAAATTTGGACATAATAACCCATGCAAAAGCGTATATATTTATTCATTTTTTTCAGTGGCGGAAACAAGTTTTTAGTGAGTAGTGGCAAGTCTTTGCAGACATTTGGCATCTTCCACGCAAACTGTTTGCACTATTGTGACCAAAGTAATTGTAAGGACCTTTATGATGCAGCACCACAACCAGTTTCACCCGGTAATGGCAAGCAACCTCCCTGAACCACTCACTCACCAGCCTTTCGGGGAATACACATTGTTACTGTCATTCCCAACGGGAACACTGACCAGTCTCTAGTACGGATGTCACAATATCAGAAATGTAGTAGTTGGTACCAGTACCAATAGAATTACATGATTCTTAATACCAAACCTATGCGGGCAGCAGCACCAGTTGCCATCTTCTTATTCTGCATGTAGCCACTTGTAGCTGTATGCTGCCCCCTACAGTTCTCGAAGAAGTGCCACCTCGGTACATACGCTGCCTGGTACTCATGGTACCAAATAAGTACTGTCACGTTTTCAGAATTTTGGTATCAAATGGTAGCGTAAGTATGGGTTCCAGTGACATCCTTAGCCTCTAGGACCATGTGACTGGGGCTTTAGCAACCAGTAACCAGTCAGGGAATAATCATTTTTTCCTAGCAAATGGAGGTTGCCAGGCAGTCACCAGCTGGTCTCTAGGCCTGTGTGACTGGGTTCTTAAATCCTCAAAAGGACCAACACTGTAAATTCCCAAAATCCTCAGCATACACACATTTGAAAGACTTACCCAGCCTTTAAAAGATCATACTTAAATTACTTTGTCTTTCTTTTTATAACATTTTTTTTTTCCTAGCACTGAAATCATAACAGTTTGTTCAACTTTAATGTATTCTTTGTCCTCAGGCTTACCCAGAGTACTTGATCACCTACCAGATTGTGAAGCCAGAGAGTCTGGCCACGCCTGCTGCCACTGCTGAGCAGAAGTCCTAAAGCACAGCTGGGTCCCAAGTTAGCCAGACTGTAGTGGACAAATCTCTAAGAGGACCAGAACTGAACAGTAAGGAGTTTCAAACCTCAGACCTTAAAAGTCTCTGGAGCTGGGGTGGGTGACACGAAGCATCGGCTGGCCAGGAGTCAGATGACCCTCAGACGTGGAAATGTCTAAAAGGAGGAAGAAGAGACGGTGTCTTTCAGTTTTTGGGGTTGTAATACACATTCAGTCCAAAAGGAGCAGACAGTAATAATTAATAATTTGATGAGAAAATGGAAACTGTTTCATCAGTTTTAATGGAAGCTGTTTTTGCAGGCCCTGTGGCTTGATCTCAAAATTAAAGCAATTACCGCAAAAAAACCCCAAAATCTAAAACAAACAAAAAAGCTGGGGTTTTTTGGCACCTTTGCACTGCTCCTGTATTCTAGCCCCAGGCTTTAATGTATTTTTTTTGATATCATGTCCTCTTTTTGCTTTGCGCACACACCCACAACATCAAAACAATGCTCCTACGCCACCTCCAGATACATCGAGAGAACGGAAATCCAGCATGTTTTTGTGCCGTTGCGTTTTCACCAGAGAGGCCGACGTAAACGAGATGCCACAGAATGAAAATATGAAATGAGTGGAAATGCAGAGAAGCAAAAGAATAGTTGATATCTAGAAGCAAATAAAGCTGCTGACAGGACGTGCTGCAGACTTTCCACTACAGTCCACACCGGGACCAAACTGCGAGTCAGTCAGACCAAACCTGCTTATTTCAGAACCGCAACATATCAAGCTCATACACTTAAAACCACATGCAGGCTCATCAAAATATATAAAAAATGGGATCTTAGCTGTCTGGGAAGCTAGGTTATAAGAAGCATGACAGGCTGAGACACCTGTGACAAGCCAGCTAACCTAAACATACCTCTTATTTTTCTCAAATATGCCGCCAAGAATCTCTGTACAAGAACTGATTGCTGCCTTTATAGTATCACAGGAAATCTGCAGTCATTACAGGAACTGTATCCAGAACTGCCGTGTTGTTTCATCCCAGTTCTGACTAAAAACCAGTCTTTACCAGAGCCATGAGGACCACAGACGATTAAGGCTGTCATATGCAAGAAGCTACTCTCACCTGCCAGTTTATTAGGCACATCTAGGCAGTAAAAAGTGCTCAACAGAAATCCTGCTTTCTGTTATGTCCATATTGTCCATATACACCTTTAAGTGCTTCTGCTAGTTTTCTACATTAGCTGGGCGCACCTGCTAACCTGAAAACTCAGTGTGTTGCAAACAGATTTGCGCATAAACTTCATTTCCAATTCATTTGGGTTAAACTTCACTCAGTATTGAATAACAAGACAAGCTCTGTATGAATTAATCCAGCACCCAAAACCACAGATGAAGGATGAATTTGTCTGCAGATGGCACGCTTGCTTTCTGCTGCTGTCCAGTTTTGTTATTTCAGTCGTTGGAACAGTTGAATGTATACAGTAGAAAAGATGTGGCATTCTTTAAAGTCCCACTTTAATCAAGCCTGATGGTTTGGGTGAATTATTTTTTTGTTTGGGGGGGATTTCAGCTAATCACACACTACTGCTGTCACTGAAATATCTTAATGTCACTGATACGTTCCCACATGTCGTAATTTCAGTTCCTTTCCATTCCAGCTTTTACTGTTGATCCCCTCTAGTGGTGAAACAGACAAATTGCCTGCTTGCAGTACTGTACTGTATTAAATGGAATCAGAAAGGCATTTATGTACGGATTCTATTTAAAAGTACTTTTTCCCCCCAGTTTTAGGCGGTTCTTTGTTTGTTTGTTTGTTTGAAAGACTTCATGCTCCTCTGTTTACACTCCTCAAATGTGAAAGTGTCACTGTACTGTAAACTGTCTTCACACATGCACTTCAACCCTGAACCATTTCTAGCCTACACTAGTGTCTGCTGCAGTTGGATTGGATATTAGGCCTGTATTTAACTTGCCAGCATGATGTCAGATTGCATCAATGTGTGTCTGGGGTCAGGGTGGAGGAGTTAGAGCCGGTGATCTTCCTGCCTCCTGCATACTCCACCCCAGGCAGCTGGCTGGCCTTAATCACATCACACAGCGCAGTTCCAGTAGTGAGGACACAAACAAACCTGACTGTGCTTATATTTTCTGGCATTCCTGTGTGGAAACGATTTAATGAGGCGTCAGCAGTTGGAGCCTGCAAAAAGATTCTTTTTATATGATGATGATGAGGCTGATCGATATGTTTTATGTCAGGATGAAGTACGACGCTCATGACTAAACGCCAACATGTTACCACTTCTCTCAGAGAGTACTATAAGCTCAAGGTTTTCCTTTTCTGTTTCGTTTAACTACAGTGACCATGTTTTTCTATTAACAGGTCTTTATTTATAACCTTTAAATTCCCTATAGATCATGGGGAGGGACCACACATGAATGTAGCTGTATGCTTTTAATCACCTCTGGTCGCGTCAGGTGAAATGCAGCAGGGCTGATGTTCTTGGAAATTTAAATGGGAAATGCCTTTAAGGAGACAGTTGGAGTGAAAGCACCGGGAAGGTGACTCTGGCCGTTATGGAGTTCATCTCAATCGGGAGAGCTGGTTTATGTCTCGTTTCAGACCTCTGTTAGTGCTGAGTTTGAGGGTAAAACAAATGAATGTTAAAGTGGTCCTATTGTGCTTTATGCTGTTACGGTGCTGGATGGCCGGTGCTTCAAATAACGGAGGTCAGCATATGTGCAAGTTGGGGCGCACAGCTTTGGTTATGAACAGAGAAGCTCCACTCACTGGCTGTATAAACCTTCTATTAGTGAGGGGCTACCAATCAGAAGAAAGATTGCTTAAATGGCTTGTTTTAGAGGATGGATTGACTCAAGTGCTACACCAAGGCTCAATATAAGATAAATACAATTATTTTTAACTGTCAATCACATGAGGTAACTCTATTAAAGTCCAAGAATAGAATTAAAATAGAAATAAGCACAATAGGGCCACTCTCATTTCAGGTTTTTGTTTGTTTGTTTTTGTTTTTTTACTTGCAAGCCTAAATTAACTCAGTTGAACTAAACACACTGGTGTCCTCTTTCAAGTCATGACTTACTGATAGTGTAGGTTGGTCATCACAGTAGAAGAAATTATTTGTGTAACTGCGAATTGGGAAAATGAAATGACTAAGAAGTGGGAAAATTGAATGAGGAGACTGAAGAAAAGATGACTCAAGCAGAAATGAGGAAAACATTTCAAAAAGCCTGAAATTAGACTGAAATGAAAAGATGTTTTCAGTGGAGAATTGAGGTTGCTTCACTGGAACAAAATGAAAGGCCCTCATGTAAAGCCTGTTTTTTTTTTTTTTGTACTTCCATCAGAAGCTCAGATTAAAGTTTGAGTGAGTGTCGGTGGTACACAAGACAGAGCTAAAACGGCAGCATCACTGTTGGTTCGCTTGGTGCTGACCATGATCATTAAGGCCAGCAGATGTTTAATTTGTGATCAGAGATCTGTGGGCATTGTTTGAAATTGGACTGTAAATAAACTAAATCCAGATGCACCTTTTAGCGGGTCTTTCATGGATGAATTTTAGTTTATTTTTCCCCTCTTTTTTTTTTATGTCATAACCTTTTGAATTTTAATTTTAGCTGGTCTCTGTTCAGTGACCAGTCTTGCTGTAAATAGATTGGAGGGGGGGCTGTCTCTTCAGTCAGTCAGGTGTTGTCTAACTGTCTGAACTGCCTTCTACCAGAAGCCACTGGTTTCATTATCATTTCATTCTCAGTTACATTTGACCTCCTGTTGTACAGACGGTTGTACAGATGTGCTGCTGACCAGCTAACATGTGGAACAGAGGAACTCCTTCACAGCTGTACAGAAGAAAAATCCTTAATAAAAGAATTTAAAGTGTCCTTTTGTTTTTATTTCATTGTGAGCTTGAGTTCAATTTATTGATACTAAACAAGATGTAAAGTAATTTTAAGGTTAAATAACTACTTAATTACTTACACTCACTGGCCACTTTATTGGGTACAATGTTTAACTGCACGGTAACACAAATATCTAATTAGCCAATCACATGGCAGCAACTTAGTGCATTTAGGTATGTAGACATGGTCAAGATGACCTGCTGAAGTTCAAACTTGGCATCAAAATGACTTTAATTGTTGGTGCCGGGTGGACTGGTCTAAGTGCTGATTTTTCTCTCTATTTAACATGGACAATGCATGTTAATGAACGTCAATATGCTAAAAATATATAGATATATATAATGTAAACATGCCAGATCAAAGATGCACAAATATACAACAAAAAAGAAATGCAAATAGCAAATCAGACAAAAAAAAAAAAAACTGAAGTGTGTTATTCCACAATGTAATTCTGAATGTGTAAGTTATGTTGACTAGTGATTCTATGGATTTATTGTTTCCCCTGTTAAGGAGGAAGTAGTGAAAGTATAATTAATGGGGGATGGGGAGGGGGGGCAATCGGTGTAGAAACATTCTTGCTGCATTGTCCATAAGAAACAGCTCAAACCGGGGGTGGAGCTAACAAATCTGCAGCGACTGTGATCCTATCATATCAATTATGGACCAAAATCTCTGAATGTTTCCAAAACCTTGCTGAATCTGTGCCACAAAGAATGAAGGTGGGTGTGAAGGCAAAACACAGGCCTGACCTGCCATCAACAAAGTATAACTAATAAAGTGTCAAGTGCTGACACACCAGCACGATCTCTAAATCTCAAATATTTCAAAGTTAACTCACCTTTCTGTATCATTTCGAAATTGAAAATGACCAAGAAAAAAAGGAATACTGATGAAAATACAGGCTTCAAAGCAGTAATTAGCTAAATGACTCATCACATCTCAATTCATCATATTAAAAAAAAAACATTACCCAGAAAACTACTTGAGTTAAGGTCCTTCAAATTTGGGGAGTAAATACTTGGTACTATGGCTCTTTGAACATGGACTCTCAGGAGTGTAGCTCAAGCTAACATTAAATAGTGAAACCCCTAAAATATCTGGATGTCTGATCTCTGACAACAGATTTGGACGCCTGTAGAAACCACAATTTTGCAACTTCTCGTATACAAAGCACATAAATTTCCAAAGTTCATACTGTGAACAGAGAGAACACCATCACATATTCTGGATGCAATACTATCAGAAACTTTCTAATAAATAAATAAAGTTCTTTTGGATTTGCTACATGGAGTAACTTTTTTTTTTTTCTTTCATTTTCAACCTTCAGTATCTGTAAGACTATTCACCTGATCTGGACTCTTTGAACCTTACAATGTTAATTGAATCATTTGAGACATTGTGGGAAAATAAGTATTAAATTGGGGTGCGTAGCATTAGTATAAGGGTGATTTGATGTTTAGATTAGTAAAAGGTAGTTAATGTTTACAGGCTTCTCCGAGGCCATATAATGTTCCTTGACCTTATAAGGTAATGTCCAGCCAGAGGTGAATTCTGCCTGGCAACTGATGTCACGGTTTGACCCTATGTAATGAACTGTATTTCCTGTGGTCAGTGAGAACGCTTCCTGGCGCCCAGTTGAAAAGATGTACTGGACGGAGGGACTGTCCTCCCAATGTACATTGTTTAATAAAAGCTCGGTTTCGTAGATCCTCCGTGTTGATTCTTCAATTCACCGAACCACCTTGCCCGGCACACAAACCAAAGACTAG
>VVHJ01020472.1:2348-13453 GCA_015107715.1 Tylochromis polylepis
GGGGGGGTGCGTATAGTGACTGAGGGGGCGGGGGGAGGTCGTAAAATAAAACTCAGTTTACCCTTTAACCTTTCCAAGCGGGCCAATCAGAGCGGGAGCGACGCTGGAAGTAGTAAAACCAGCCTGTTTGGACTGACAACCGGTTCCAGCGAATAGAAGCGCGGGAGCTACCATAGGCGCCCAATCACAGTCGAGCTAGGCGGAACTCCTGTCCAACAGGGCATCGGAGGAGGAGGTGTTCCTGGTAGCCATCTTGGATGTGCGGAGTGATTGTTTAGCGAGAAGAATTGACATTTTTTTTTTAAAGGAAATAACCCTTCGTGGTGAATCGCTGAAGATTTAGCGGAGTGTGGCGACTGAGGAAAGCACTCGCACCTCGGAAAAATCCAGGTAAAGTGACGGCCGAGCCAGAAGTGATGAATTTGTGTGCCTTCCCCCTGTTTTCTCTCTCCCCCTCTCCAAATTGTGTCTCCCACATCAAATAGCGCAGCCAGTGGGAAGCTGCAGCTCTCGGTACTGACAACAACTTCAAGTGTGCGCGTTTGCATTAGAGTCGGAACTTCCTCTGCCGAGCAGCGGTGTGTAACGCTAAGTTGAGTTTGTTTTGAAGTGTATCTGCTGGGCTGGAGCTGCTCTCAGAGTAATGATGCCCGCATTGTTTGTAAACATCCCGGGCTAACAAATACTACTCTCTCTGTGGACAAACGCCACCTGGGTGTTTGCTTAAAGCCTCTCAAAGAGCAACCCGGTTGTCGGACACGGTTGTAAAAGGCTCGGTGTCCTCAGTTGGTCCAAACTTAGTTCAGAGTGGACAGGAAGGGGCTGTCTCCAGATGTGTGCAGATGTGTGTAAAAGTAATGCTGGAGCTTATTTGACAGTGTTTCTTTATTGCAGTCCTGTTATTCAGACTAGGACTCAGTTACGAAACAGGTGAGGCTCTTTTAAGACGGTGTCCAAGTTTCCCGAAAAGGTTTTAATATCAGAAACTGGGCAGAGGACAAAGAGTTAGCGAATAAGCACACAGCTGGGAGTTTATAGATACTCTAGTTAGTTCGTTAGCTAAGGTGGTTTAATATGAGATTACCTTTAGCAAGCATACAAAGTTCAACAGCACCACAAAGGCTTCAATCACCTATTAATCCCAAATCCTGAAAGCTGGACTCCCTACATAACATATCATCACATAAATACGAAAAACTTTATTTATGTAGCACCTTTAGAAAAAAAAACATAGCTTACAAAATGCTTTGGCAGACATGCAAAAGTGGAATGATCAAAGTGTAGCTTAAACTAAAAATAGGCAGTATACATGATAAACAAAATAAACAAAAAGTGATAAACAAAAAGCTGATAATCTTCTCTTATAAAAAAAAGTTGTTTTAGGAAGACAGCCTCCAAGTTTATCTGTTCTTTTTATCAGCGCTGGCATATTTTGTTTTTTGTTTTTTTCTGAAACCACTGATGTCGTACTCTGGGAACTGGAGCTTTTTCAGGGATTTTCAAGGCTCGTCATGAAACAGATATAGCAGCATTGCTCTGCATTTTAAAGCACACAAGCCTGTGTTGCTTTGATTAACACAAGTCACACAAGTGTATTTCACTTGTTTTTTGGCCATTTCATAAGCAATAATGTACTTTATGTGTTGGGGGGGGGGGGTTTGTTCTATACAGGAAAAGCCTGGCTTTGCGTGCTGGAGTCACCTGGAGTCCTTTTTTTTTTTAAATTTGTGTTTGTACACCGACAGGCGTTTCGTGGTTTCCCAAAGAGGTTTACGGGGTTTTTCTTAGGATTTACCTCCGTGTGCCTTGTATCATTTAGCCTCTAAACTTAAAGTAAAACTAAAGGTGTGCAAATCTCTTTGACATTCTTACTGTAGCCACAGGACAAGAATGTAACATGTGCTTCATACCTTGAATGTGTGAACAATGATGAAACAAAGTGTGGACTTTGTGAATCCATAGATTTCTCCTTTGTAACTGGGGATTAATACATCTGTAGTAAATCTATGCTGCAGAGACCTCTATAAACTATATGTGCACCTACCTAGAAACATAATTACATATCATGTTGACACAGCCCACAGCTACTGTGACTGGCCGGTTCAGTACCTTGAATTCTTCCTTTGCATTTCAGCTACTTTTGTGCTGCAGTTTTTAAATAAATCGGTGAGATTATAATAATCATAGCCTCAATGTCAGGACTCTCAGATGTCAGCAATTCCTGGAGGGAGGGATGTGAGGGAATGTACAAGGAAGTCGAAAAAGTTGAGGCACAAATATGTTTGCCTCTTGGAAAAACAAAACAAACAAACAAACAAAAATCACAAAACTTCCAGCATTTTTTTTTTCTATCATGGCTGGCACCACATCTAAAATACCAGGACACAACCACGAGGTAATTAACATGTCACGCACCACGTACAAGTATGAATGCTGGCAGCTGCGTCAGCCGCTTGCCTAGGTTACGTTTTAGGCTGTCACTGCAGGACACTAAATCAGTGTAAGAAGTCTTCTGTCATCATGTGGTAACAGTAGTCAACCTTTTCTCTTTTCTTTTCTTTTTTTTTTACATTTTCCAAATATTGACCCCAAAGATTTTATGTTTTCTACTACAAATGTAATAATGTACCAAATACCGGTGGTCAGTTCAGTCTTGGTTGTTAATTATCTGTATCATCCCTGAAAAAGTCATGTCTCCTTTGAGACAATAAATAGCAATATCAGCTGCCTCTCCAGTGAGTTCCTCATCCTGCAGATGGACTTGGACTGCAGCTGGTAGAGGCTGATCTTGTTCTGCTCTGTAGCCTCTGTGAGCTCAGAGTAGGAGCACCAGGAACCTGCTTCGGGTTCTGATTAGAGTGACGGTTCAGCTCGCAGTGGATCTCCAGAGCAGAAGAATGATACTGTTACCAGCTGGTGGGGTTGGAGTTAGGGATGGGCCGACTGGATATCGATCTGATCCTGACTATAACAGCTGGATCTGATGATGCATTCACTTCAGTTCTGTGTGGTTCTGTATTTACTTCGGTACATGACAGTAGCTGCTAGTGACAGAGCTTACACAGCATGGAGGAGGCTAACAGCAAAGCAGCAGTTTGGGGGTGTTTCATGACTGGTACACCGCAGCTTTTCTTTGTATGTTTGCAAAACCTTTTTATTTAACTGCAGACTGTGGTTAAAGTGAGCTGATGTGACTGAAAAGTTCAGATGAGTCGATGCTTTGGCTTTACTCTTTCAGTCTTATGTTTGGTCATTATATGATGTAAAACTAGAATGATGTTAGTTTGGTTTCACACTGGTTAGGAAGCTTTTATTACACTTAGGGTAACATAAAGTGCCTCAACTCGATTAGGATCCTTTCACTTCGGCGGTTATCTTGCACATAAAGAATGACTTCCAGTCTCTTCCTCTGAGATGGAGCTTATTAATGTAACTCTGCTACTGGATCAGTACCCCGTGTCAGCAGATTGCCACAGGCAAGTTGTTTGAAGCGTATTGAAAATTGAAAAAGTTGGACTGCATGCATTTTTACCATGCACTGCTACTGCCAGGCGCTGTTTGCTCATCGTCATTAAACAAAAAGTTAGAAGAATGCACTACTACCTACCTGACATCAGAACAGTAAAACATGTCAGATGGTACTCCACAAACAGAGAAACATGCAAAGAGAAAAAACAATCTTGTGTGGTGCACCTTTAAAAAGTCAATTAAAACAAGGTCCAATACAAATGTTTTTTTCTGACGAGATGTTTATCTCCTGTTAATCTGCATTTTAAGAACAGTGGGGTCAAACCTGCTGCAACAAGAGCCTTCGCTTCTTGTGTCAGACAAACTTCCTGCAACATGAATAAAAATTTAAATGTTTTTTCTGTAGCTCTTAGTTTCACTCAGCTTATGTGTCAAAACAGCATCACAAACAGTAGCTCTGCGCGGCGCCGGCATCATCACTTACGCCTTTGTTTAATGGCCCGTGTCCGGACCTGACGAGTGGCGTGCTGCGAGCTTGCGCCTTAAAGCTGACACAGCATCTTCTCAGTCTCACCTCAGACTGCTCACACGTCTGCACCGCCTGTCCTTCCTTGACTTTGTTAAGCGTACTTTTGATGCCTTTCTGAGGCAATTTGATGGGTGTCCGATCAACGAAGCAGCGGTTATGTCTTTGAAGTTAGAATTGAAATCTTTCATAGAGGATCTATATTCATCTGTGTGTGTGCCTCTTTTTGATATGCTGCTTATCATAAGGCTTTGACTTCTTCACCTCCTACAAATATTTTTAAAAAAAATGTAGTTTTCAGTTTCACTCCAAGGCTAAACATTTATAAACATTCATAATAATGACATTTTTGGTCCTCTGAGGTGGGCTCGGTGTGTTACTTCAGTACTTAACTGATTCCAAAATCTCAGACTTTAAAGTCTTATAATTATCTATCGATTGGCTGATAATAATTAATAAATAAATCAAGACAATTTACAGTCAAGCGTTGAATACATCGTTGTTCTCGCTGGCTGCACAAAAGTCAAGGGATAACTCGATGAGCCCAGTGTAACATAAAGTCAGTCCATCCAGTTAGGAAGCATAAACCACCGGGAATCCATTTCAGCTGCTTTGGTGCAAATCTAAGTGACAACAGGTGCACTAGAACATCAACAACAAGACAACCCCCAAAAAGAGACTGGTTTAACAGGTGGTGACGGCAGACCATCGCTCTCTGCTTAGCCCTCCCGACTTTTTAGGATCTTTGTCACGGCTGGTAGCATGAGGCAGTACCTGCAGACCATTCAGGTGTGTGCAGGTAGTCCAGCTTCTCCAGGGAGACGCAGCAAACCGTCATCACAGGAAGCTTTGCTGTGTCTGATGTCCCCGTGTTGGTGCTGCTCCTGACTATATAACCTGGACCATATTTATCCAGGTTTAACATTGCACATGATCAATCACATTGCTATAATGTCATAGTTTTGAGACTTGGAAAAAAACCTGCCGATGTCCACAAAATTCTGAAAAAGGGGGCGGTTAGGGTTGGGGTTTAAAATGTGTTTATGGTTACAGTGAGGGTAAATGGGGCTATAGGTTACAGTTATGGAGTTAGGGTTTGGTATGTGGTGGGATGGTGTTTCCATGTTTGCGAAACTATGACATCACAACAATGCGATTGGTCACTTGCAGTGTTGAACCTGGGACATTAGTTTTGACGAACCACCCGCGCACGGGGATATCCAGTCGTGTGGAGATGCCAGGAGGACCGTTACATGAGGAGAGCCGGACAGGACCGTTGGTTGCTTTGATGTTACTTATTCCTCCTGACGTTCTAGGGACACAAATAAATCTGCATCGTGAAAATTAATTGAACATTGGGGCCATCTAATGAAATTGTTGTGAAACAACAGGTAAACACTGGCCACCGGTGCTGATGAATCCCTGAAGAAAAACAAAAACAGCATTGTTTTGGTAGTGACCCCGAGATCGACCTGTTGTGCGATCAGTAATGATGAATAATGGCACATAATGCTCGTCCTTCATCGACAGATTGGGTATCAAATCTGAGCTTCTGCAGCTGATTAAGCGCTCCTCTGGCTTGTGCCAATTTGCAGTCAAATTAGTTCTCGCTGATTGCATTTTTTTCCCCTGCCGATATTAACGAACAACGATGGTGATGATTGCTTTAATTAGCTTAAAGCAACTCGCTCACTGCTCACTCACTTGTGAATCTATATAAACGCCTTTAATTACTGTAAGTTGACTTAATGACTTTGTTATATATAAACCCTTAAAGCAAACTTAATTGTTAGTGTTTGTAATTAGAAAGAGGCACTGAGAGGTTCTTAATCAGACCTCTGTTCCTGCATTACGCTTTGAGTTGCTTTTAGTGTTTTTGTGCAGCTGTTGTCAAAACAGGTTATCACACACACAATATTATGTCATCAAGGGGCAGAAGTAGAGTTAAATTATGATCCCACAGCATGGATAAAACCTCAGTACTGAGTCGATTAAGATCGTATTTATCTGACGGAAGTGGAAAGAAATTCATAAAAAGAAATGCACAGTAATTAAATTGTATTGGCATCTGAAGTAAGTGCCATCCACCTGGAGGCATTCGGATCATTTATCTGCAGTCAGTTGTACCTCGAGGCAGCTGGAACCTTAAATGACCTTCCATAGTACTATGACAGTATGAAATTACAAAATGCTGTAATGCCAGGTTTATGTTTACAGTAAACTGTCTCTGAAGGCCTGCAGCTGGTATTAAATTGGTATTAAAACTGCATGTAGGAGGACTTGAGGGCTGCTCCATTATGGCAAAAGTCCACAGCTTATGGTTTAGTTTTGTCAGTAATTGTAATCAGCATTATTTATTTTTACATTATTTATGCATTATTATTTGTGCATTGATTTAATGTAATTTATTTCGGAGGCGGAGGCGGTGGGGACTGGATGATCCTCTGTTCACAGCATTGCTGTAAATCAATGGGGGCCTTTGATTCATAACGTAAGATAAAACAAGAGCTTTGTAGCAACAATTCATTAAAAAAGTAATTGTTTTATCAAACTGTACTGTTTTAATAATCATTAAATGCTAAAATTGTGATTGAAATTAAGCTCTTATTAGCCCTTAGAGATTTTTGTTTTACTCGCTGTATGTTTTAATGAAGTTGTCATTAGCAATAAAACAGTTGGGTTTAAAGAAGAAGAAATGGGACGAATGACTTCAGTGTCTCTCTGCTATGAAAACCTTTGAAGGCCATGTGCTCAAAACAAGCGTGCCAAGTTTTTGAAGAAGCCACTGTTGTCCATAAACGGCTCTTCTGCCGTACCTGTCGTACCTGCTCACCTGTATCTGATCTGCTCAGCACAGCAGTGTTCGATGTCACTGCTGAGTCAGACTGAATTAAAAAGGTCCGCCCTGGAATGACGCATGTCAGCTTTATTGTTGCTTTTTTTTTTTATTTTCAGCCGCCAGAAAAGTGGCGGGGATTCAGTGTGCTGCCAACAAAAACAGTTCACGAGAACAACATAAGAAGAAAGAGAACAGCAATTTGCAGTAAACTATTACAAACATACAAAGAAAAGCTGTTGGCATCGCAGGTGTGAAATGCCTCAAGACTGCCGAACCTTTGCTGGCAGCTTCCTCCGTGCTCTTTTTGCCCTCGTGCTAACAACTGGTGCACTGCTGCTGACACACAGTGAGGTAAACACAGAACAGCATAGAATTGAACTGAATAGATTGGCAGATTTTTTACTGATACTCAATCCAGCTTTTTGAGTCAGGATTGGAGCGATGCTTCCCAGCAGGAGACCTGTGCAGTAGTCATGATTAGAATAGCATAGAGGCAGATGTCAGTCAACACTCCAGTCACTGGGTGAGACGCCCTCAAAAATCAGAAACAAAAGGCACCGGGAACTTTTAATGATCCTTCCACAGGTTCACCCACAGAAACATTTCAACTTTTACTTCCTTTAAAGAGGCTTCCTCACCAAAGGTTCACACTGGAGAACCAAACTGAGTTGTAGCAGCTAATGAGGACAGTTGTGTCCACATTTCTCCCTCTGTCCTCAATCCATCCATCTTTCCACAAGTCATCATCGCTCTGCATCCTGTTTCCTTTCATTTTTATATTCTTAGTCTTTCTGTGTGACACCTATCCTGGGATTTATTAATGTAGACTGCTATTTTTTTCCCTTGCAGTGAAAGAAGGCATGAAGACATCATCCTAGTCATCAGTCATGGCCGATAAAAGGAAACTTCAAGGTGAGATCTCTGCCTGAGTGTGTGCGTGCATGTGTGTGTGTGTGTGTAAAAAGGCATTAGTGGGCTGATCAGGTTCCAGGTGGATTAGGCTAACCACAAATTACAATGAACACCTCTGAGTTTGTGTTGTGTGTGTGTGTGTTATCTGTGTTTATATTGCTGTTGGAAAGTCCCCCGATGTTTTGTCTGTGATAAACTCCACCCATGTGTCACTCTGACCGGAAAAACATAAATACCGCAGAGCTACCATTCAAGCACGATCACACCTATACCTGCTTCAATGGTGAGCAGTTTGTTTTGCGACCAGAAGTGGGAAATGTTCTGTGGTTTATTTCCTTAATTACGTCACTGTGCTTGGTTAAAAGAGAGCCAGGGCTTGTAAACAAAAGTCACATGTGCTCACAAGCAGCTTGTTTGTGGAGTTGCGTAAGCGTTCATCCTGCCAGGTTAGAAATGTTTGGCTCCACATGCACGCCAAAATAAATCTGGTTTTGGTTTTCTAGCTTTAACTAAAGCATGGGGGATTTACCTGCTTTACCACATTTTAATGTGTTCTGTGTCAAATAAAAGCATGGAAGAAAACATGTACGGGAGCATAGGATGAGTGGTTTAATGTGCAGTTTGTCACTTTATGCTTCTTTCAGTTTCTTTAGTCTGGAGTCAGACTGGATTCTTTCCTACCCTCCAGTAAAATGACCTACATAGCTTGTTCTCCGCTCAGGTGTTTTTTATGTGTTTGCCTGGTTAAATCAGATTGCCCTCCACTCTACATCAGAACTAACCATTTTACAGAGTAGTGTCTCTTAGAAGTGCGTATGCATTTTTTTGTTTGTTTTCTTTTTCAAGCGTCTGTTGAGTTTGTGAAAGCCGAAGATGGATTCCAAACACAACTTGATGATAAGGACAGAAAACCTTCAAGCACATTGATATTGATCTTCTTAAATAGGGCTTCATTCTGCTTGACCTTATTTTCCCTTATATATGTACCATTACATTGGTAGATACTTTATTTGACATGTATTCCTGGGAGCAAAATTCTGCACGTAAGATAAATAGGCAATATTGTGATCTGTGAGTTATCCAGGTCTACACAAGAGGAGTTTAAGGGTAAGGAACAGAGTCACTGGGTAAAAATTCAAATGATTTTTGATGCGAGTTACCAAGACTTCTTTTTAAATAAAATCGAACTAGATAGCGCTTAATGTTTTGGTGTTCGGTGTGCCAAAACCTGTTGTGAGCAGTTTCATGTAGGAACTGTTCTCTACCTACTGTCTCCATCTAATAGGTATAATAGAATGGGCAGGATAGGATAGGATAGGATAGAAAGAGCCGCAGTGGATCATTTTATAAAGCTGCAGAGGTTTCTCACAGTTAATTCGGCCTGTACGAGTTAGTCTCGGGCAGGGGTGAAATTTAAAAGGACAGTTCAAAATTCCATTTACACACGTTATGACTTTGCAGGAGGAAGTGTGTATCCATCAGTGATCAGATTTTGCCAAGGTGTAAACGCTGATGGCGTGAACTGCCACGTTAGCTTGTTGTCACCTTTTATTATGGCGCGTGTAGACCGCAGGTAGAAGACGGTCCCTACACGAAACTTCTCCGAACAAGGTTTGTGGAGTTTTCTGAATAACCAGGTCATGATGATTTTGTTTTGTTTTTTTACTGGCACAAAAAGCTAAAGTGCCATCTATTTTGATTATATTCAAAAGAAGGCAAGCATTTCTGCAGCTGATTTCTTCCAAGCTGGGCAACTCACGTCAAAGTAATTTGGATGGATAAATTGCGCTACAAGCCAGAGGGAAAATAAGTAAATTTGATTTGGGAGTGAACGGGGTTGTTTTAAAAAGTTTCGCGTCCTTCCTGACTGCATATTTGATCTATTTTTAACCTCCACCAGGAAGGTTGTGTGGAACGTTGCGTGATTGGTTTGTTATTTGAATAAATAAAAACACAACGTTTTGTGACGTTTTATATATTTCAGATTTGGATCAGGAGTCAGAAATCCATTTCGCATCAAATCTCCATAAATAACCACAGAATCTGAAATAAGACGTTATTGGAGACGCTGCTCTGATGTTTTTGAGAAAAAAAAGAAATCACAAACAAATCTGTATGTAGATATTTTTTCTGGATCCAGGAACTCACTTTTCAAGCAATTTTCAGGAGGAAATTTTCAGGCTTGATGGAGACACGCAGGGTCAAAGTGCTCTCGTTAAATAGATTTTTTTTTTTGAGTGAACTGTGCATGGCACACAGTATAATCACGTAGAATTGCATTTTATTTCCCTCGTATATTTTTCTGTCTCTTTTCATTTCCTGTTTTGGTTTGGTGAAAATGTTTCTGCCTGTTTTTGTGCACAGGGTGACATTGCATCCGTGCACGCTGGCAGACATCTGTGCAAAAGTCCGCTCACTGCTCTGACACACTTTCACAGAAACCAGAGCAGGGAGCACGTTTCAAGCTCTTTGTTCTCTGCTTTTATTTTGAAAAATTTAAACAAGTACACTAAATTCAAGAAGCCGATATTGGAATGGCTCACAGCTCTTGGGCGATAATGCTGGGATAAAATTCTGACACTCACCACAACAAGTCTTGTAACCTGAACCCCAGAGCTTTGTGTAAATACCAGAAAACCTCAAGGCTTTTTTTTTTCCCCTCCTCCCCGTCGATGTCTTTAACTTTGATGTTTTTTTTTCCAGCCGACGCTTGTCGCCGCAGGCTAAAAAAAAAAAACAACACGTTTTTTTGACAGGGTTCGGCATCAGTCATCCTATCACGTGAGATTCCTGCGAGTTCTCCCGCTGAACAGCTGTCACATTTAAAAACAAAAACACACATACGTATCCCCCTAAAATGTTGTCACGAGGAAGAAAAGATCAAGCACCAGCACTGCCCTGGCTCTGTCAAATTGTAATGTATTATTACAGAGGAGGTAGACTTTCATCTAAAAATAACACAGCCACGGCAGTATCTTAACATCAAGGCTGTTTAAGGCCAGACTCAAGCTGGAGTTTGTTCACACAACTTACACTCAACAAAAATATTAACGCAACACCTTTGTTTCTGCTCCCATTTTCCATGAGATGGACTTAAAGATCTAAAATTCATTCCAGATACACAATATTACCATTTCTCTCAAACATTGTTCACAAATCAGTCTAAATGTGTGATAGTGAGCACTTCTGCTTTGCTGAGATAATCCATCCCACCTCACAGGTGTGCCACATCAAGATGCTGATCTGACATCATGAGTAGTGCACAGGTGTACCTTATACTGCCCACAATAAAAGGCCACCCTGGAATGTGCAGTTTTTTGCTTTATTGGGGGTCTGGGGACTCAGAACCGGTCAGTATCT
>VVHJ01020476.1:14755-32534 GCA_015107715.1 Tylochromis polylepis
CTTCACAAGCACACTATGCTCTTTTGACTGTTGTTTTTACTCTTTGTACAGTTGATACTATTTCATTGTTCAAGACCTTATGGTAACATATCTTATTCCAGAATGTGGAATAAAGAGAACTTCATTCTATTTTTAGTTTTTTGAGATCTTACTGAACATTTTGAGTCATGTTTCTTTTAATAAAGTTAAAAAAGTAAAGTTTTAAAAAAGTACCTGATCCTATATTGTCATATAGCATAGTAGTGCTGTTCCTGCAAAATATTCCTGGTAAACATACCAAGAGGTTTTTATTGCTCATATACTCAACTTTTCGATGATAAAATAATAAAAATAATTAAATACTGAGTGTATTATTTTCTCTTTGAAAATTTCATAGCTTTCCAATAAATTGTAGCATTACATTCAGTTCCATTCCAGAGCACAGTCATATTCTGTTACATCACAACTCAGTATTACAGACTCCATTACAGTGTTTAATTACTCAAGGGTCAATTTCCTACTGCTAACAAAGAAATTAAAAAAAAAAAAAAGTCTGCCGCACAGGTATACAGTAGTGGTGAAAACCTCAATCACCTATAATAGCATGTCATTAAAACCATTTGCTGGATCAATTTTAACTTGCAGTGTGGGCATGTTTGTAACTAATTGCTGACTAAATGATGTTTTTGTGGAAACCAAATTTATTAACTGTTCTAATGTGAGAGAAAGGATTTCATCTGTCTACTTGTTAAAGCCAACTGCTTATGCATTTTAATCAGCGAAACCTATAATGGGCAATTTCTATATTAAATTGAACACTTTTCATTGTTAGAATACAGTTAATTACATAGTTACTACCTTTTCTAATTATTTATGCCAAACTTCAATATAATTTACATGTATAGCATAGTTAACACAAATTATACTGTGAGAAAACTAACTGGACTTTAATTGTGCAGATACTACACCACTGTTAGACAACCAAAATAAAAAAGACAAAAATCTTCTGAAGTGGTCTTATTGTGGGGAATTAAGAGTCACCTGGAGTGGGAATGTGCTTTTGTGTGTTAGAGGATATGACTCTACACACCACACTCGAGTAGATGTGACAGTTTATGGCAGAAAGAATATACTTCAACTTGAAACCACACTTGCCACTGTGGATTTAAAGACCATTCCTGCTGTCATTTGACCTTTGTGTAGGTTTATCACATTACAGTCACACCATCTGTAGTTTTGCTTATCATATTCTGAGATGGGGAAACAACTGCCTCTACACTCAGGGGCGCCTCCAGAATTATTTTTTATAGGGGTGGCCTTATGGGGGCCACTAAAAATCCTGGGGTGGCACACCAAAAACACAAGTTTCCAGTTTTGGAAATGCCTGGGGGGTGGCCTGTGCCCCTCTTGCCCCCCCCCAACCTGGTGGTGCCCCTGTCTATACTAAATCATAATCCCTAATCTGTTGCCTTTTTTGTCTTTTAATAGGATGAGCATCAATAACCATGTGTTTTGAGGCAAATACTTTAGGTTATGATAATGGCAGGAGTGTAACTGATGGCTTATCATTGAGTTAGTGTACATCCCCATGTCTCAATTTAATAACTCTCTGCTTGTAATGACTTTTACTTGCCGCTAATTTGCTTTGTGAGTTCATTTGTGTGAATGTAAGTGTTGGCCAAATTATGTTCGGTGACAATGTTTTTGTTTTGTTTTTCAAGGGAAGGAAAAGCACGGTTTTACAGTATGTAAGTATGTAAGTAGCTGGAGTGGGTGATGGAGATTCTTTTTTCCTGAGGGCTGTGTGGTAAGGTTTTGCAAACCAGGCATTTGATTAAGGTTAGAGAAAGATGGATCAAACATTAACAAAGTAAGCACATCTTGTCTTATGTTTCACCCATTGTCTTGGGTCTGGTTAAGGTTAAGCAACGTCATTCATCCATTTTCTTTACGCTTATCAAACTTAGAATTGCACAGGGGCTGCAGTCTGTTCCAGCTGACTTTGAATGAGTGGCAGGGCACACTTTGGACAGGTTGCCTGTCCATCACAGGAAGACAAGACAAGCACACACTCTCACATCCACAGCTATAGCCAAGTTAAAATCACCTATTAACCTAACATGCATGGCTTTGGACTGTGGGAGGAAGCTGGAACTCCGGGAGGAAACTGACACAAGTACAGGGAGAACACACAAACGTAACACAGAAAGGCCCCACCTGGCCAGAACCTTCTTGTTCTGGTGAGTGTAGTACTGTGCAGTGCCCAGGGTTGAAATTCCACAATTGAAGCCCATACATTACAGAATGATTTTTCAGCATGTTTTCATGTGTTCCAGCTCTGAATTATTTCAAACAATGAAAACACACAGCATACTGATAAACTGACATTGGACATTAATACTATTACCCAGGCCTTTATGTATTTCACACTGATTTAACTTGGACTAAAGTGGAAGTGTCAAACACAAGGCCTGGGGACTAGAATCAGCCTGGCATGGACTCCAATCCGGCCCACTGGACAACTTTGGAAAATGTGAAGGAGGGCATAAATTTTCTACAGGCCTCCCCCATGACCATTCATGCTACACCAAAGTAATTAAGTAATTGATAAACAATTAAATGACAGAAGCAAATCTTGTATTTTTTCACGATCTAATATAGAAATTTAAGGTCACAAAAAAAAACCCTAGTTTTCTGTGAATTAACAAAAAAGTTCCTGCTTCATAATTACAACCAATTTGGGCAATGAGCTACCAGAACTAGTGTTACTAATGTAATTTTACAAAGTTATTAAGAACTGAAACATAATGTTGGAACTGCATTTATTTTCCTTATATTAATATATCCAAGGGAATAAAAGTGTGGTTAAACTTCTTTCATTGAGAGAAAGTTTCACAGTTCTGGCCGACTTAAGATCAAAATGGGCAGCATGTGGCCAACACAATAAAATGGCTTTGATATCTGTGGCCTAGAGGATGAGATTATATGTAATTTAAAAAATACATATTAGCCCGTTTTTCCTTTTATAGTTCAAAAATTCACCAGGTACAAAATTAGCATGTCTTCATTGTCAGTTCAACATTTCCACAACATTACCGCTCTACCAAATGTGGTAAATAGATGCATAACACAGCAAGATGTTTACTGTATATATGGAAAAAGTGCTTTGAATTACCTCTCATAATATTTTGTTTAGTGGCAGGCAGTTTGAGGATTTTATGCTCAATTGAGTTCTATTTATTGATCTTCTGAGTTATGTCTGCAAATCTGTCCTTATAATCACTTAAAAGCAAATAGCCTAAATTTTATTCAAAAATGCAACAAAAGACATCATTTTGCAACACAAATGAAGGGCAATTTAGGTGCAGAGAAACAGTTTTCAATTACTGTTCTCCTTGGGTCACACAGTGCTAAGCAATTATCTGCAATGAGGCTAAGATAATCAAGTAAAAGCACTGCTCAGCTATTCAAGTGCAGATAAAGAGCAGAAATAAATGCTGTGGTGGAGGACACAGGAACAGAATGCCAAAGGCTGCCATTACAAAACCACCTTCATGATGACAAAAGAGCAGTGGCAGAGGAGCATTGAAGAAAAGAACACTCTGAAAACCCCTGGGAGGAAAGAGGTTCCAAATCAAATGTTCCATGAAATGAATATGAAAAATACAGCTCTGCAGAATATCTGGTGATTTTCTAAGGAAAGGCTGTATTTTTATTCCTTGATCTACTATGGCAGACATGGAGCTCATCTGATCTAGGAACCAGGTTTCACTCGCAACTTGTGACATATGGACTCTTGGTCAGGACTGCTTGGTGAATGCACTGGGTATTATTTGGTAGGATTTTCTAGCATGCTGGGTTAACACTGCAGCCAAGGTAATTTTCTCCTACTTCATGACCTTTTCCTAAAATTGGCCAAGTTTTTTTCATGCATCAACCTAACCAAAGAGTGGGTGAAAAAGAAAGTAGACATAAAAAAGAAAGAAAGAAAACAAGGCGTAAAAACAAGCCCTCCCACACAGGGCATAAGCTTCTGTCACCTAGTTGACAGTTGTGTGATTTATGCCAACGTTATCATACCTGCCACCTCATGGGGACTTTTTGGGTCTTTGCTTTCTCTGCCCAAGGTGTCAAGAAACCAGTGCCAAAGGGCATGTTGTATATATCTCTGAGATGCCAGTGGCTTTGTCAAAATGGTGATATTTGATGCCCTGAGAATTAGAACAAGCTTGACCTAAACTGGCTCACAGCATGGCATTGGTGTTAGATTATTTTAGCTTGTAAACTGAAGTTTAGCTTTAAGTTTCCTTTAGAATGCATTACTTGTGTTTTGTTTGTCCACCATGACTCAATTAGATGAGCCTCCAAATGATTGACTGCCTCACCACGGAAACCAGTGCACAAATTAGAGCCATGCTTATTCCCCTTGTAAGGTTAAACACAAACATGGCCGAGCTTACGCTGATAGTTAATACTGCAACTTTTAGTTAATAAAACATGGATTTTGCATTTAAATATTGCATAATATTTTACTTATTTGTGTCCCAATGTATCCAAAACATATGGCAATAAAAACAAAGCCTGAGGTGTGAAGTTGTTGAGGGATAAACAAAGCAAGCTACATTAAAATTAATTTTTTTGAGCTTTAGTTTCATGCAAATCACTCCATACTGTATATTCAGATCTCCAAATGAGCCCAAGGTCTCCAGCAGTGCACGTTGCTTTGTGAGTGCTTAGGTCTATTTGCCACCACAGACCCACTTTCCATAATGGCAGCAATCTGTATGGTCCAGTGCTAGCCCTGAGTGCAGCAGGCCAGAACACCCAAGGCATCAGAGCTGAGTATATTCCCCTATCAGACACAGGCAGCCATTCCACAGTCTTTTTTCCATTTAGGCTTTATGCACTGGGTAATGAAAGCTTTTCTTTTTCTTTTCCTCTTCTGTGGATAACCTATTGAAACCATGCTTTTGAAGAATGATTCAAACACAGCTTTGTAAATTTCTGTTCCAGTTGCTCGCTGCCTCCTCACTTCTACTCTGTAAATTTTGGCTCCTTTTTTATGAAAAAGGTTACAAAGTATTACAATACAAAAGCAGCTGTACATGTGTGGAGATGGGGACCTAGGCTGTGATTTTTGGTGGCCTGTAAAACAACACAGTCTAAGAAAAGGAATGTGTCTGTAAAGTTATCCAGGTAGATACCACACAACAGGTAAAATGTTGAGAGGATTGAAGTAGATGTAGCTGCAATGGTGCTCCAGCTGGACTCTTTAGACTTTGTGAGAGTTGTCATCTCTAACATAGAACCTAAGCAGTGCTTCTCTGCCACAAGAGCCTGTGCTTCAAGGCAAACTTTGACAAAAGCGTCAGAAAGTCACATGGACAAAACAGTTCTTGAAAATGCTGCACCACTCTCCCCACAAACAGTTTATTGTATGCAAACCCACAACATCTCACCACCCACTCTGGCTATCTCTGTCAGTCAGTCCCCTTCTGTTTGTCACTGCGTCTGTCCAAACAGTTTCCCTCTGCATGCTAAACAAACATTTTTCTATTCAGTGTCCAAGTTTCTACAAAAGTATGCTATCAAATTATCTGGTTTTAGAGTTTGTGAGCCCCACTTGTTCTTGTTTCTCCTTTTGTTTCCTATCTTGGGCTTTGTCATGGTGAAGGTGCCCCAGTCTCAGAGGGCCCTCCTCATCCATACCAATGATTGCCTTTTATTTGATGTTATTCAAAATGCATGGACCATCTTGGTGGGACTGAAAAACGTGGCAACGGGAAACCACAAGTGCAGAATCAATTGAATTAAAATGGAACTATTTCTCTTGAGGAAGGGAAACATTACATTTTACTGGGTTTCCGAATTGCTTTAGACTCAGTGAGAGCATATATATTCTGGGTTATATCAGAGGATGTTTAACTCATACATTAATTACTTTGAGAATATTGCCTGGAAAAAAGAGCTGATATTTCTGTCTTTGTTTGATAAGCAAAGTGAACTGATACAGCAAAGTAGCTGGACCAAGATAATAAAAGATCATCAGAGGTTTAGCAACAAAACTTGCCACACAGGTACATCTAAAGGCTCCAGTGTACCCACTGCAATGGTTGCTTTGCTGACCGCCATAACCTCGTCTCACAGTCACTTGTTTTAAACACAGGAAGGCGCTGCTCCCTGCGTTGTGATAGATGTCACCACTTAGACAATATAACCACACAAATGCTGATAAAGGAGGAGAAGAAGTCAAAAGCCAAGACTTTGTTGAGTGTTTTTTTGCAAAATTTTCAAACTGTTCCAACATCTCCCTCTGTATATCTGTATATCTTTGAGCCTCTGTACTGGTATATCATCAAAGTGGTGGTAAAAACCGACATGATTGTACACTAGTGTCTTCAACCCAACTGCAGCAACTGTGGCACAACATGCCAGGTTACAAAAATTAAGAGGTGTGCCATCATGCGACATGGCGAGTATAACGGCCCAATTAGGCCCCTGAAGGTTCTTATCCACATCAAATGTTATGATGTCATCATGCTGCCTAGCAACCCCCTGGCTAAAATACACTTTTTTTTTAACCATTTATGCACCTACAACATCTTATAAAAAGCATCATATGATTTTTTTTTTAATTTCATGACAACATGAATCAATCTATCTATCGATCGATCGATCGATCGATCGATAGATAGATAAATAATATACATCTATATATATTATGACATCATTGCCTGGCAATTACCTTTTGTTTTACTTGCACAAACAAGCCAAACAATACTTCTGTGTAGTACTACTAGTATGTACTAGTACGAGTTATTCAGTACGAGTATGAGTAATTTAAGAAAAGAGTAGATATGTTTTCTATTTGACTCTAACCCCTGTTAATTTAGTTTTTTTTTTTTTTTTAATCACATAGTGTACATTAGATGTATCGGGACTACATGTGTATATTATCAGTGTTGGAGTGTTGTTTCAGACTTGTCTGAATAGCCCTAATAAAACCATACATGTTTTATATTTAGTAGTGACACTTTTGATGATCATAATCACAACTACACTTTCACTGTAGTCAGTAAGAATGGCAGTTCTGGGAGGAGACCGAAATCCTTTGAACCAAAAAGCTACTGTAGCATTGTTTTAGACAGCTGCGATCGTTGGAAGGCTTTTTCATATGTGGCAAGAACACGGCTTATACAACATAATGATGTTGCCAAGCGACAATGGTAGCCCTTATCACTACGGTTAGCTGCCACCTGTTGGTCAGACAATACTGACAGTCAAAATCTCACCTGCTGTCTTGCATCTCTCTAGTAAACCAGTCTCATCAAGACTTGTTCAATAGCAAATTATTGCGCCATTTCATTTTTGTTGATATCTATGTACCCATCAATCTGAAAACCTACTGGCTAGGCAGCAGTAAAACTATTCTGTTATCTTGGTAGGAACTTTGACTTTTTGCCAGTCATTGTTTAAGTGAAGAATTAAAAGCTAAATCTTTATTAGACCAGTGGTTTCCAGATTGCATTCATTCTTTTGCTCAAAATTCCCTTTTAAATACTGCTTGGACTGCAAGAAGATTAGAAATGGAAACCAGAAAGCTGCTCTTAATAAAAATGTTGTTTTTGCCTACATATCCTGAATATTTATGTGCAGATATCTGTTTCCAGAAAACATTTATGTATGCATGTGCTCATTTTAGATTGTTTGAGGTGTAGCAAGGCTGCCATAGGCAGAATCATCAGTGTCCTGCATTGTGTGTTGCACTATTATTTCTAAATGTAGCGGGTGGACATTTGAGATTTAGTTTCTCTTTATGCATGTGTTGAAACTCAAACTGAAATATACTAAAAAAATATATTACTTTCATTGGTTAAGCTAGAATGACAACAATAAAAACTAAGACTTATTCTAACAGGTATTTAAAATTCAATTCAATTAAATTCTGTTTTATTTATATGGTGCAAAATCACAACAACAACTGCCTCAAGGAATTTTATATTGTAAAGTAATAACCCTATAATAATAAAAAGAAAACAGCTTACAGTCACACAGTGAGTGGAAAAAATAATGTAAAAAGGAAAAAAAAAGATTTAAATAAAAGCCAAGAAGAAGAAAGAAGGAAAAAAGCCAGCAAAAGCTGAATGAACACCATTCATGTCTCCTGTCTTAGCATCCTAGGATTGTTTGTGTTTTCTTGAAATTAAAAACAGACATAAAATCTTATAGCTGCCAATTAGTACAGGCCCCTGCTAATTAGCTCCCAATTAGCATCAGAATAATTAGTATTGCAGAAGTATTGGTTGATTTCAATTAATGCTGATGATACATTAGTGCTAAATGTCAAATAACAGATCCTTTTTGGTTAATTAAAGCCTCAAGTGCAAAGGTTGGGCTGATACACACATGCACAGGCATCCTGAATTTTAACTGCCTATTCGAAAGTTACATTCAGCTCTCTTCCTACTTGGTATTCCACACAGGTGTCATACTTTGTAAAACTTTAAATGACTTACTGCCCTGCCATCTCTTGTAAATTCCCAATATCTCACTCTATTGTTCTTCAGTGTATCAAGAGTCCTTCAGCAGGCTCATGACCTAGTACGATTCAAGCTGAGACGAGAGCAAAAAATCTCATTACAAACTAAAAGCTCCACTTTGGGTGACATCTCTTATAAAGATGATAAGCCATGGAGAATGGCGTGGAATCACACTGCGTTGATGGAAACAGATGCATCAGTGAAACCCTGCAGGAGAATTAAAGCAGCCTAGGACAACAGTTGGCAAAAAACACAAAAGCAGAAACTGTATCCTGTACAACTATCCTCAGCATCTTAAAGTACTGTGATCTCTGTGCCGCAGAATCACAAAAAAATCCATCCTATAATAAAGCCATAACAGGTCAGCTCTATGGAATGCATACTGAACAGAAGAAAAGCAACTGGACTATAGAGAGCATTTATCAAACGGACAGGAGAGAAGTAGAGTTTAATTTAATTCTGTGTTTGAGAGTAAGATACAACTTGGAATAACACCTAAAGGTTTAAATGCAATTTTCCAGGCCATCAACTGACCATCAACTTGCCACGTTATTCTGCCCTCCAAGCCAAAGCATCTGTCAGCAATGTCTCTAGCTGCTGATTCATGACATATTGAACTAAAGTGGGAGCTCCTGCGCAGCTCTGAGCATGACAGAAAGTTATGGAAAATTTACAATCTATGAGGATTCAATTTACCTGCTTTTTGTTAACTTCTTTACAGAAATGATAAAGTTCACATATGCTGACAAAATCTGACAGATAAGATGGCAGTTCTTATCTTTGTCAATTGCTTTGCCAAGCAGAGGTTTCCCCACCAATTAACCTTCAGGAAGAGACAGTAGCTAATTCAATTATACTGGACTGCGGCGCCGTGTTTCTGAGTGACAGCTCAACCTGCCTTGGTGCTCTGATTGACAAGCTGTGAACCAGAGCAGTCACTCCCTGTGCTAAATGTTTAGATCCACGTGACCCAGTGGGCTACCTGACACATTTAGGAAGAGGATATTATCACTTTCAGATTAGCTCCATAAAGACAATGCAAGACGAGTTTGACTTCCATAATCTTCATAGTGGAGAGTTAGTTTTGCTATCAGGAAACTATAACAAATGTACCTTCTTCAGCTAATTTTACTTTTCAACAGCAAATGTTCAGTCACTCAGCTGATGCTTTAAGGCCGGTGCCCAAATGTAATATTCCCTTCATGGCTGTTGCACTTAAGCATCTGGTGCTGAGCGACAGCCAAAGGAGTATCAGAAAGAACAGATTTATTGAGAACATGTTCTAATCTGTTATGTAAATGAACTGTGTAGTTAGTGGTCAGGGAGATAAAGTGATTAAGATTGAAATCATGACTTCATAGTCTTTCATATTCATTTCTTTTTACACAACACAAAAGTCAATCATGGATCGACGAGGTGGTAAGAAATAAAACCAATTGGTGCTAGCAAGGATGCAAGCAAAATCTGACTTTTGTAGGAACTGAAACATCTGCGATGAGTGCAGAAATGAAAAGGAACACCAGGGTGGCAAATGGAAACAACCACCATGTGTGATAGCTACTCTAAGAAATAAAATGATCCATGCCTTGAAAGGAAAGTTATTGTTTCTGACAGGACAAACTCTCTCAGGCTCAACAAGGGGCAGAGGATGTAACGCTGAGCTTGTGCTCTGCTATCAAAGGAGTGAAAGGCATTTTGGTCCACCACAGAAAACCGGGTGTAGACTGGAAGGAGATCGCAACAAGAGATGACAGCTACACTGCTGGGAGGACTTTTATCCCTGTTAGTTTGCAGGATGCAATGAATAAATCCTCGGAGAGCAAACATACATTTGGGATGATAAACAAACAAATGCTCTAATGACAGTGTCGCATAATTTGCATTTTTACTGTCGATGTCCATTTAAATTAACTTGCACGTGGATAATGAGGAGTATTTGCTTTGCTATATTTTGAACTATTTCTTCACGAGGTTAAAATATTTTCATTTATAAGCAAAAAATAGAGGTTAAAAAATACTGTGTGTTGTGATGTAATGTGAGTGGCTTTCAAAAGTAATGCTATAGCTGTCAGCCATAACAGTGTCACATGCCTCCTGTGTGACAGGCATTAGGGTAGATCTTGCTCTATTTACAGAGACATTACAGTCAGGTTTTTAACACCAGCCTCAGTCACCACTATAGATAATACAAATGTTCCAAATTAAAATAAATGCCTCTCTTGCAGATGCTCCCCATCTCCTCATCAGTATTTTGCATACTTCTTTTAAAGTACTTATGCAGAGGTGTGCAGTCACCAAATGTCATCTGTGTCATAACCTACTAAGGAAAAGAGACAGAGGCAATTATCATGCAGCAGAGTCAAAAGGTCACATGACAAGTCACATTACACAGTGGACATAGACAGATGGTTTTGTGATGTGATTAATCATTTTACCAATGCAGGCACTCTACTTTTATGGTGCTGTGTTGAAGTGATTGCTTTTAGTCATGATCACAGACTTTAAACTGTCAAACTGTCAAATAAATATGCTTTTTTTTTTTTTTTAACCAAGATCCAAGTACAGCAGGAGCCTTGTAACATTAAAGCAAAGCTCAAGGTCTGGATCACACTTTTTTGCAACCTTTATTAGTGCATAAGGACTAGTGTTTCATTGCTATGTATTTATTTATTGTTTCGATAAAGGTCAGTCAGAAACTACATCTTACTGGATGGAAGAAATCTGGCAATGCAATGCCTCAGGAGAAAGACGTGTGCTCATGGTCACCTGATGCTCCACTTTAGCTGAGCTGGGAGACTGAGGATTCTTCCACTGAAAAGCTGCTTTTTGGTCACAGGGTCATGTCTGGAAAACAACCTCCCATCAGTGTTGATATCAAAATCGAAATCAGATTAATCTGTCATAGAAATTGAAGTTTGTGTTTAAAAGTCACTGTGAAAAACAACTACAACCAAGTCACCAGATCCAGGGAGCTATCTAAAAATACTGGTCGGGCTAGAAAGTTAACAGTCCTTCTAAGGAGCCAACTTTGATAGGAACAGCAGCCAAATTTATTGAGTGTATAGGCTGCACTTTTTTACAGTTGGAACATTTAAAGAACCACTTACAGTGATGATAAATACCAATAAAATATTAAAAGTACAACAACTGTTGCTTTTCATATTAATATACATGTATCTAGTCAAAACCACAGAAAGCCACTAGATATGGGCAAAAGAGCAACATGAAGCTCCAGAGCCATCTGTGACCTGTTCTCTTTCCCGGGGCATCGGTAAATGCAGTTTTGCCAAAGCCAATGGTGTCTCATATTTATAGGTTACTTTGGGGATGCTACAGAATCCACCTGGTTGTGAGAACAGTCTGACAGTCCTCCTTTGAATATACAAGCTTACCTTTTCAAAGGGGCATATTTTAATCCAAACCACTTTCCTTTTTGTAAACCAAGTAGTTTTTGGCATCAACACCTAAGCAGCAAGTGAAAGTGTAAATAAAAAGCAAATGAAAATTAAATGAATCACTGACTCAAATAAATTGTAAAACACAAAGGAGCAAACAGGATGCTGAAAAAAAAGCTAATTTATTTCCATCGCTTTTAAAAAATGTGAAAAGAAGCGATGCTATAGGAATTTTATAAAGCGAGATCATCCCTGGCCTGTTCAACAAAAGTACTTACTGAGTATAAAGCATAGTTGTTAATTTCTTAAACAATGAATTAAATACTAATGCAACAAGCATCATATTCCCGCTTTCTCCACTCAGTTAAATCTCTTAAATCTGGGTTTCAAAAGCAGTATACTCATTAAGAAAAAAAAATCAGCTTCTTTGTGGCTTGCCTACAGTATGTTTTATCACTAAAACTTCCCATACAGGCAGGGGGTTTTGTTTTCAGTTGACTCACTAAATGAGTGGCATGTAATAAGATGGAAGAACTGAGGTGTCATTATGGGAAAAGTCCCCTGTCATGCAGAGAAAGGTGCCACAGCGGTGTGGAAAAAAATCATTAGGGAGTCTGTAATGAATAGCTGACAGCTGTCTGTCAAAACTGGGCTTCCATGTTTTAAATTCTATTCATTTTCTCCATGATTGCTTTTCTCATTGCCAAGTCACAGACTGGTTTCCTGTGCACATCTTTATTAACAAAATAGAGGGTTTAATTAAAATAATGGAAACGACAATATAAGAACAAGCACTGTGTTGATTGGCTTTATGGTTGACTTGTAAGTATGTTTGTTGAGACTGTCAACATTTTGGGATCATGCATTAGTTCCAAATTGTTTTTGCTCTTTTATGGTGAATTTAATATAATTTTGTCCTTGGACAGTGGGAATGAGAAGCTGAGGGTTTGAATAAATGTTTCCTAAATATTTCCTTGTGTGAAATCTGACAACATGTAGTTACGCTGCAGTATGCATGCTTCACACAGATGCTAACCTGAAAGTAGAGCTCTGTAGTGCTGCTTCTTTTTAGTCGGGATGGAACTGATTTTTCTTTGCAGGTGTCCAGAGAGAAAAACATCCCCAGACTTAAATATTCTCTCCATCGTGGTTGCGGGTCGTTTCGATACATTGAATTATCATTATCTTTCTTGCTTGTCACCCCTTGGTTGCTGCCATAAATCTCAAACTTGGACTCATAAATAGGAATATTTTCCAGGCACACACTGTGAAATTCTTGTCTGTGTACTTGTTTCCCCTCTTCAGAAGTAGTTCAGCAGCCAGTATTGGTTCCTTTGAGACCCCTACTACTTATTTACCGGAATTTTCCTGATTGGAGTCTCACATTCTACATTTTTCAAATTATCTATGCATGATGAAGATGCCTTTCAGTCTCTTAACATTGTTCTTCTGAAAGTGTGGGCACTGTTACTGCATTTGATTATATTCGGGTGCAACTGACCCATTCGCTACAAAGCTTTTTGAAGTGAAATGGCCCCTTCTCAAATTTTACAAATTTTACTTTTTTTTTACTTTTAAAAATATTTAATTTTTTAACATAAGTCTATATACTAAAGTGCTAGAAGGTGTACAGGATATTGGCTCATGTATGTTTTCGATTTCAATGTTGCAAATTCTAAAAAAAAAACAAAAAAAAAAACTCCAGCAATATTTCTAATAGATATATCTCATCAACAAATTAATGTAGTGAGGTATCATCAAGTGAGTGAAGTGATTATTAAAATCACAGTACATTAAGGCTGATGGCAGCCTGGGAAAGGCAAGCAGATGAGTTAATTTCTGTGAAATGCACCAATACAGAATTGCAGCAGCACCACAGAGGATGCAGCAGTGAGGGATTTTCTTTTATTCTGCTATGGCGCTGTCATTCCCACCAGTAATCTTATCAAAGACCTAAAAAAGCCTTTTTATCTTTTAAATATGGATGGTTCAGTCATATTCAGAGGATATAGCATGTTGCATCAGTCTTTCCTCAAAGACCATAATGATTTAAAGAGTCTTTGGTTTGGTATACTCGCTGCAGTATATGTTACCAGCTTGATGGTCCAGCAACAAAATAATCAGTGACATCTACATAAACCAAAGCCATGTTTACAGACAGTTGCACTTCTTTCCTCTAGGTATTGATCACAACATAGTGTACTCTGACCAAATGACACCACTACACCAAATATGCACATAACAGACAACATAAGGTTCAACAGGCCAAACTGATATCAGTACTTTGAGGAAATTACAAGAAGGGTTAAAGTGCTTTAATAAGGAGGGAGCCCAATAATTGCTGACCATATGGATGTTTTATAATCACTTTATGTGACTAATTTAAGAGTCCCTCAAGATCCATGTCTCTCACTAGCTAATCCATGATGTTCTTTACGGTAATCCATTCAAATAACTCTTCTCTAGCACCATCAATTAGGAATGCAGGTTAATGGAGGAGCTGGCACTATACAACTTGATAGGGCTAGCTGTCTAAGCGGGACGGTGATCGGAGACTCGATATTCAGAATCCTGTGTCATTTTTATTTAGATTTTCACAATAAAACTAAATTTACATTGAATTTCTGAGAAATAACCACTAAAAAAGGGTTGGTGCCGCTGTAAAACAAAATCCTAAGGAAAAGGTAAAGGAGTTTTACAATCAGTTTAAAAGAAAGATTATCCCTCAGTGTGATTTAGATGTTTCTTCCTTTTGTGCTCGCTGCAAACCCTGCACAAATCAGTGAAGTAAAACCACATACGTCTCTACAGAATCGAGGAAATATGGGTGCCCTAAAACAATATTGCTCTAGACATTCTTTTCAAGAATAAAATAATTAAGCTGGGAGTTTTGTGGTCCCTCTCCAGCTCTGAACTCACAGATCTGTCACTTGAAACTCAGCAGACCCACATCTTTTATTGACAGTGGTTAAAGCATAGTTGCACTCCTTTTTCATTGGCTGCCAAATTTGTTTTAGGATAGCGGTAAATAACAAGAGCAGATCAGCTATGGTTTAAAATTTATACTCTAGGAATGGGTAAAGAAGTAAAGAAAATAAATAAATCTCTTTAGCTGCACTTGAAAGGCAGCAAGGATTTAATCCAAGTCATTCAATTGATCACTGCATGCTTGATGTAGGGATTTGATGTTTGGTCCCTGTTAAAACTGTATCTATCTTTGTATGATTGACAAGAAAGCATATAACATATAAAGGATACGTAAAGGCCCGTTGCCTTTGGAATTCTGGTTTTGATTAAAATGACATAAATCCATTCCCATTTTGAAAAACAAACAAACAAACAAAAACTGTTTTAAGGAGCGCTTTACATCAAAAGTACTAAAGATGATTTCTCGGGTAGATAAAATATAAGAGTCAGTATCCATTTACATGTTACCTGGCTCGTACACTGAATGTCTTGTCAGCAGCACATGTAATTGAAGACACATAAACCAAAGAAAACATTATCTCTAACACTGAAGGAAGCTTTGTTACTGATGGCTCACTAATTTTCTACAGAGTCATTATTATAATTATTTTATCTACTTCATTTAAAGATTGCATATTCTTGTTTATTAGGGTTTGATTTTTGGACAGTAAATAAATATACTTTGAAATTATTACAAATAACTCAAATATTTTCTTCATAGTGCCTGTATCACTTGTACCACAGCTGTTATTTATCAATCACTCACAGTCATGCAGCCTTTAATTTATATATATTTTGTATTTTTATTTTATATATACACACACATATATATGTGTGCGTATTTTTATGCTAGTGTGACTTATATGTCTAACAGTTTCTTTAGATCTACCATTTGAGCATTCTGCTTTCGAACTTCTATCAAAGCAATTTTAAAAGCAGTCTATGAAAAATGTTTATTTACTGTTATTTTTATCATTATTATTATTATTTAAATGCTATTAAGAGGTTATAATTACATTAAGGTCATGTCTTTCAGAAAATTTCCTTTTCTCACCTGTGAATACACCAAGAAGGCAAGTCATTCACATGTATTGTTCATGTTCAGTTTTATTTTAGACACATTTTACTCATTTAATTTTTTTTTTTCAAATACTCATTTCAATTTGTTTTATTTCCTGACTCTATTCTTGTTTGGGGTAGGGGTCAGGGCTAGGGAATTAGTACGCTAAAGGAAACTGATGTGATATTAATATACATTTTCATAACAGATCGTTAAACACAGCCTTGTTTCAAGTCACTAAAAAAACTTCAGCACTAATTGTGATTTTCTAACATGCTAACAGTAATAGACCAATTATGCCCCGGCATAAGCTCAAAACGTAAATTAGTCATGAAAAACAATGTATCTTTTCATGATACATGAGCATGAATTTTTAAGAATAAATTTTTAAATAAATTGTATTAGAATTTCATATTTTGTCCAGAGAAAGCATGGGCGTATGACCGAGAAACCAAAGCTTTAAAGACATTGTTGCATTGTTAACCTAAATTCTGATTTTTTTTCTAAGCCAGTAGTTTTTAATGATTAAACCAAACGGAGTTGTTGTTAAAGCCTACATTTCATGAAGTGAAATATTTATAATTAATTACATATTTTAAAAGAATGGAAATAAATGGAAAACTGAAACAGTAGGCCAGTAATGTATGACTGTTAGAAAACTGCTATGCTACACCAGCAACCCATCCAGCCTCCTAATGTAGACTTTTTTTTTGCCTTTTAAATAAAGAAAATATTGATTTCATAGACATAGACATTAGATAGACATTAATCATTGCATACCAGACTAGACTGATGAAAGGTTGCGTTCAGGGACACAAAAAAACATATGGAAATTTGCATTGTGGAATGTGAAAAAAATGTAAAATTCATCCATTTAAATAGTCTGAAGGACTGAATTAAATATCTAATTTACTTTTTTTTATATCTTCTGATTCTTTTTAAAATCATACAGGTGTGTTATAACATAGTTGGAACACCAGCATCGCTGCTACTTCTTACATATGTTAGAACAAATTTAGCTGCCAATATGTAAGTGAACATGCTTACATATTGTACTCAGTAGAGCTCATATTTCTGTGTATGCAATTTGTGTGTATTTTCACACAAATTTTGCTCCAAATAGAGTGTGCTTTTGAGTTGGGTGTAACAATCTGTCAGAGCCTTCACGTTTATACAACTTGAAGCAGGACCACAGCAGTACAGCATTATTACAGCACCTGATCTGCCCACCCTGACTGCAACGTCAGAGGAAAGTTGTCACTGCGTGAACATGGCCCATAGGGCACTTCCCTCCTACTCTCTGTTACATGACAGACAAGCTGAGTAACTAGTGAGTCAGCTAAGTTGAAAGGTTCTTCAGGTTATGAAAATATATTGCAAGGAAGTGAGTCACTGATGATTCTGCATCTCTTTTCTGAAGGGCCACTTAATGAGTACTAATCTTTCATTATTTTTCAGTTTTATCAGAGCAAGAAAGCATAAATAAATAAATGGGAATTATCATGGAAGGCAAAATTATAACTTTTAAAAAGGCCAGAAACTTATACTGTGATCTATTGCCAAGAGGGTTTCTCATGAAAATCACAACCACCAGTAAGACTTTCTATTCAGTATAACATAAGTGAGGTTGGAAAAATGCTTCTTCAGTAGGATCTTCATAAAAAAGTAAACAAGGTCCCAATAGGGGAAAACCATAAGATCATACAGTATGAGGTAAAACAACTCTAATCAGTTGTGTGATACAGTATCACTGTTATCAGACTGTAGATATTTTCATTCCTATTTTTGCGATGATAAATTATTATCCACTGCAACAACAAGGCTGGTGTGTGTGTGTG
>VVHJ01020477.1:2269-21283 GCA_015107715.1 Tylochromis polylepis
AAAAATACAAAAATTTTTTTTTTTTTTTTTCATTTTTTTTTTTTTTTTTTTTAATTTGCAGTGGTTTTGTCTGTGCCTTTTCAGAAATTATCCAACTACAGAACATGCCCATGGGTGCCCAAGAAATTAGAAGTGACAGTTTGGTAGGCACTAAAACCTGACTTAGTATATTTATGTAGCTCATCTCCTTTGATTTATTCATTTGATTCATTTGCTTTTTTTCAAGCTGTTATTAAGAAGTCTCTGTACAGATATAATTTCTTGAATGTGGGCCTTATGGTTCCGGATCTGGTCCAAGACATCATCATTGTAACTTTGTGAGTCACAAGAACTCCTTGTAGGATTCAGTTGCAGATTGTAAGAACAACTGTGATCTTTCCAATTAACAGCAGGGTACAAACGTCATATGGTCACATAAATCTTTGAAAAAAAAATCAGAAAGTTTAAGGAGTTTTTGCAAAAACTAGGTCAATCAAAAGCATGACCAGGAATACCAGATCCATGAGAAGATTGACACATTAAGCTTTGTTTACTGAAAAAAAAAAACAGACAAAAAAACAAAACAAAAAAGCAAATAGATTTACTAAAAATGCTTACTAAAGAAAGCATGACTCAAATTAGCAAAAGTGTGTAGAAAGTGTAGTTTCCTCAGAGGACAGATAGTAGTCCACTTTCCAGGATAATAAACAAGGACAAAGGCAGCGTTTCACAATGGGTGACAGGATAAAGCCTAATACGACAGTGTATTAAACTCACAGTGAAACATAGTGGAGAAATATTCAAGCCTTGGGGTATTTGGCCATTGGAACTGGACACATCAATTCCTCCCTGACCATGAAGAGGCACTCGATTTTTTTTTGACATGCTATGTGACATTACTCACCCTCAGTTTTATTTTGTGGAGTAGAATCCTTCTTACTGATGGATGCATGACTCAAAGAGCACCAAAGTGTTTGTCTGAGTAATAAATTAAGTCTTTTTCTGCAGATGAAGTTTACAAACCTGATGACAAAACTAAGAAGATCTAAGAATACAAATATAAATAGAGGGATCACAACTATAATAACCAAAACAAGGAACATAATCTTAACCTCAGAATATTAAAGAACACAGGATCAAAAGTCCAAACACATAAACGGTGGGTCACAGATGCAGGACTGTGACACATACCCATGATGAGTGTATGTAAACTTCTGACGGCATCCTTATGTTTAGGTTGGTTTGTTATTTCAGTCATAAAAAGCCTAAAGTAAAATGTTAACTAGAGTTTGTGTGTGCATTTGTTAAAATTGTTTAAGTGATTTAGACTGTTTATTTTCCCTTTTTCCCCCCCTTTCTAGACTTACAGCATTCGCTTAATTGTATGTTTGTAAGTTGGTGAGTACAGTACAAACATATTTTAAATTACCATGACATTCACAACCACGATGTGTGTATGTAAACACCTGACCACATTCAGGCTGGTTGGTTATTTCAGTCGTAGAAACCTAAAATAATATGTAAAACAGATTTGTTTTTTTTGTATTAAAGTGTTTCAGTGACTGTTTAATTTGCATTTTTTTTCTTTTTTGTATTGCATGGTAGCTATATGTTGTATGTTAGTATTGTTTGTGTCTGACAATATTTTTATCTACAGTATAGTTCATTCAATTATGAGTTAAGTAAATGCAATCATGTTGCAGGTGGTTGTGGCTTACGAGGTAGAGGAGGTTGTCTACTAATCAGAAGGTCAGTGGCACCTCCAGTTGAAGTATATGTAGGCAAGATTCTGAACCCCAGATTGCCTCATTCATCCAATGGTGTATGAACATATGTATGATAGGTTAAAAAAAGAAGTATATAAAGGTATATGACGTTCGAATGTAAAGCTATACAAATATATGTGTGAATAGATGAATGCTATCTGTCATCTAAAAAGCACTTTACACAGCATGAAAAGAAATGCACTATGTAAAAACCAGTCCTTTTTAATATCTTCACATCACAAGAAACTCTTTGAAACATTGTTACATCATGCTGGTATAAGATGTTTTATCTCATTTCCCACAAAACTCGGTCCTTGCAGCTTAAATGCAGCTGCCATTAAAGCAAAAAGCGGGGCAAACAGACTAAGATATTCAAAAAAATCATGTTCCTTTTTCAGAGATTCAACTTCTCAGTATCAAGCCTCCCACACAAAGTAAATGGGTACCTAATTTTGGCTACCACAAATTATAAATATATATATATAAAAAGATCTTATTTGTAAGCAATCTGGTGTTTAATAATGCAGTTGTAAAGTGTTGAGATGGCAGAGAAGTAGCTTGAGGAGAAATGTCCCCTATGTTAGTCTTAATGACTGTCTTTAGAATACAACTGTTCTTGGAAACCACACAGCAGCTATGTTGTGACATGGGTCCATACCAAATGAAGGAGAAGTGCTTGTAGAGAGAGAGACCCTCCGGGCATTACACTGTGACTTTAGTTCTTATGAGTTTTAGCAGAGGTTTTTGTTTTTTTTTTTCCATCTGCTAGGCTTCTCCTGAGGGCAAGATGTCGAATTAGAGAGACGGAAGGGAGGCAGCGTGGGTAACAGGCAGTGGAACTGGAGACTGCTTTCTGCTTCATTTGTGCATTTGTAAGTGGAAGTATGGGAGACATGAGCTTGGTCATGATAGGTGGGTTTTGGAAGGGGTGGAGGGGTTAGCATTTGTATTAACCCCTCTACCATTAGCATTGGGGATTTTTGCAAAGGCCAATGTCAGCAAAGTTTTCTTTTTTTCTTTTTTTTGTGTAGAGTGTAGAGTGGCTCTCCAAACATGCCATGCCTCCTTTATGACATGGGCACCTGGAATATGAAAAGTTCAGCTATTTTCTGTAGGCTTTTCTGACTTGGCCAAGGACAACATTAGTTATCCACTGGGAAGGTTGTGTTTCAATTTAGCACCTCTATAATAAGCAAAAGCAGTTCATTATGGGTCAATAGTTTTTATTATTAGTACTGCACAACAGGGTGCTAGAAGTGCTCTGACTTGTAAAAGACCAGTCAAAAGAAACCTTCTGGCCACTCTCAAAATACACAATTCAGAAATCTGAAAAAAAAAAAACTATTCAAGGCAGAGTTCTTTATAAGAATAAAAAAAAATAAAATAAAATGTGTATCTTTTTTTCCTGTCTTGCACTTAGAAGTTAAAGCAGGGTGCACAACACTCTGCTCAACAAGCTTTGCATGGATTTTTAGTGTCTTTGAACTTTTCTAATATCAAAGCAAAGACTCCTTTCTTGTTTATTGCTTTTATCTAACCTGGCAGGTAAATCTATGCAATTAGTATTTTTAAATGAACAGAGCACAAATCAAAATCTAAATTAGTCTGCAGTCTAGAGGTAGTCATACACTACAGGAAAGTCTCTCAAACTTTCCTAAAGAGTGATGCAATCTTTTCTTCAAGGATAAAATTATGCTCCAGTGTAATTCATCCTAAAATGAGCGTTTTATTTATGACACATGTCAGCTTCAGCTTTTCAAGCCGGTTACAAAAAAAGAGAGATCAAAACATGAAATGCTTCCTGCCGTGTCGCTTAGCTTGAAATACACTGCTATTTTGGCAGAAAGCAGTCATCCTCAGCCAAGAAATCCACTGTGTTAAGCCGTGCCCACCATCTCCTTCAGACTTCCAGGAGTTTCTCTGTCCCTTGTTAGTTTTACTGAAAAAGAAAAAAACAAAAACAAAAACACAGTAAGTGCATGGGCATATGCTTTGTTTTGACAAAGTATTTGCCTATGTGTCATCACAAATGTCATTGTGTGCCTCTGTCTTTCTGGCTATATTTATAATTTGTGGGCTGTGTACAGATATGATTCCTGAATGCCAAAAGGCTCTTGCCTTTGTTTTGTTTCTAACGCTGGCAGGACCCTCTGAAGTGCAGGTTAGTAAGCCTAATGTTTATACAGCAACAAAATCCAAAAGAACAAAGCACTCCTGGTGGCTGCTGCCTATTTCCTGGCCAATCAGAGATGACAGCCAGAAACCACTTCAAAATGTGTTTTGCGGCCCACAAAAGTAAGCATTATTTTTCCAGGGAGAATTCCAATTTTCATTGTATGCGTGTAGGTGTATGTACTGTATAGATATACAGAACTCAAATTGTAAAAAGCTAGGGTATTCATGCAAACAAAAAGAAATACACCAAAAATACACTAAGAAGATTATTTAAACTAGTGATCCTTTTATATGCTACTAATGCCACTATTGCATAGATTTAATGTACACTTTTTTCTGTTTTTCCCTACTTGCTGTTTACCTCTCTGTGGGCCTATTTTCTGTTTTTTACTCCCTCACATCCTAATTTGATCACAGTAGATACTGGCCCCTTGCTGTTCATAGGGGATATTCAGGTCATCAGGATTCTCTCTCTCATTAGGTCATCAGGATTCTCTCTCTCATTAGTATTGTAAGGTCTTTTTCTTGCACACATTTGTTACTGCATATTTGTCACACTTATATGTTTCAGATCATTAAAAAATTATATTACACAATGATATCCCAAGTAAATACAAAATGTAATTTTTAAATAATAACTTAATTTATTAATGGAAAACAGCTATCCAAACCTCAGTGGTCCTTTTTGTAAAAAGTAATTGCCTCCCTTGTTAAATCATGAATTAACTGTGATTCCAATTTTTTTGAAAAGCTGAGTTCAATTTCACGAGCCACACCCAGGCCTGATTGCTACCAGACCTGGTGAAACAAGAAATCATTTAAATAGAACCTGTCTGACAATGCGAAGCAGACTAAAAGATCTTAAAAATCAATGATGCCATGATCAAAAGAAACTAAAGAACAGATGTGAAGTCATCTGTCAGTCTGGAAAGAGGTTTAAGCTCAGTGTTTATGATTCAAAAATAAGAAAGCAGAAATGGCACCCATGAGAGAGTTCTAATGGAAAAACAACAGCTGACCAAAAAGAACATAAATGCTTGTCTCACATTTGCCAAAAAACATCTTAATGATCCCTGTGGACTCTGTGGACTGACGATACAGTCAAATATGTTGGTCTGGGGCTACTTTACTACTTTAAGACCTGGATGACTTCAGGACCTGGATAAAACCTGGAAATCTGCTCTTTACCAGAAAAAAACAAACAAGCAATAAAACCAAACAAACAAAGGAGAATGTCCGGCCATCGTTTCATGTCCTAAAGCTCAAGCTCACTTAAGTTATGCGGCAGGACAATGATCCAACACACATCTGCAAGTCCACCTCAGCATGGCTCAAATTTTTAAAAAAAAGAAAAAAAAAGGAAAGGGCTTGCTGCAGTCTACTCAAAATCCGGACTTAAATCCATTAAATCCAATTGAGATGTTTTACCATATCCTTAAACAGGCCATTCATGATTAGCAGCCCTCCAATGTCGCTGGCGTAAAACAATTCTGCAAAGACGAGTAGGCAAAAATCCCTCCACAGTGATGTAAAAGACTCATTGCCAGTTATCACAAACACTGTTTGGAGTTCCTGCTGCCAAGGTTGGGACAGCTAGTTCTATTTGGATGTTTTTTTTTCATTGATAAATGAAATCATAATTTAAAAATGGCATTTTGTATTTACTTGGGTTATCTTCGTCCTTTGTCTTTTATATTAAATTTGATTGATAATCTGAAATACGTAAGTGTGACAAAGATTCAAAAACCAAAATTATGAAAGAGGCATTTTTGATAGTGCTGCATGTAATTGAATTACTTGTATCAAGTTATGGAATAGGCCATTACCCCCTGAAAAACATAATACATAATCAAAAGCAGGGTTTTCTCTTTACCTAATTAGATGCATCACTCCCATGGAATCCAAATCAGGAGGATTTTACCAGTTCAGGTTGTTGTTGTTAAACTGTGGCTCATTGTGCTTTGCAAATTATTATCAAGACTGAGAAACAATCACATAATGAGTGTGTTTTTCTGTAAAGGTTTTCTCCATGGTATTGACATTACCTAAATGTACAATACTAGACACCAGCTTTTAATGACACAGTAACTTCTATAACTGTAATATACTATTCACTGCTTGATTATAATTATGGCTTTGATTTAAAATGTAGTGCAACAGGGAGCATGAGAGAAGAGGAAGTATGAATGATAAATCTTTGTATGGGGATTAGGTGCATACATTAAACATAAATAGTTGTATATTCTGTCAACATGTGATTGTTGTTGCTGATGATGATGCTTGAGGGAAATAAACAAGGGAGCAGACTTATTCCAAATGAAGGTTTAAAAGCACTGATTTATCAAAAGCATGACAGGACAATGCACTCAAGCTTCATTACTTTTTGAGAAGCTGCAACATCCTGCTCTCTCACACGGAGCCAAAGTACAGGAGAGATGGTGATGCATTTTCCAAAGTAATGGTTCAACTTTAAGCATTGTTTAAAACAAAAACAAACAAACAAACAAAAAAACAAAACGTGGTATGTGGTCTCACTCAGTAGTTTTACAAGAGATACATCCCATCTTCCATTAGCTGCTTTTTGAACTGCTAGTAATTATTGGTGCACTTAAGAAAATTCTAGAGCTGCCTTTAGACTGTAAAGCAGTGCTATTGCAGAGTAGAAAGCTAAAACATGGAAATCACAACACTGATTCAATGATAGCTTCCTATATTTTTATTTGCTACCTTAAATGCAGAGGTGGGAAGTAACAAAATACAAATACTTTGTTACCATACTCAAGGAGAATTTTCAGGTAACTGTACTTTACTTGAGTATTTATTTTTCTGACAACTTTTTACTTTTACTCCCTACAGTTTGAAACAAACATCTGTACTTTCTACTTCTTACATTTTCAAAGCAGACTTGTTACTTTTGGTTCATCTGTATCATTTATAGCGTTTATACCCGGGGGTTAAAGTGGGCTGGAAGGAGTGCAAGTGTCTGTATGTTGTGTTTGCAGTACTTCAGAATCTAGCTAACGCTACAGAAAAGGAGCAAGCATGAAGACAGTGACGTTTTGTTAAGTGGCAGGTAACTTCAGATTCAAATTCATCTGCTAAAGGGCCAGCTGCTCTACTTCACAGGTAGAGAAAAAAGTGAGAGCTTCACTCAGAGATGGAGAAAGATGTAGGAGGACAGACAGGACAGGAGAAGAAGAAGAGAGGTTAGAATTAAAGGTAATGACTGCTCAGTGACACTTGATAAACTGCAGATTTAAAGCTTACATGTGATGTCATAATTTTAAAATCTAATTAAATTATTTTTTAGAATTATGAAACGTCCTGCAAAACAAACTAAGCTATACTAACTTTGTGTTATTCAAATGTTGGATGAAAATACTGGGTAGTTTTGCGGAGGATAAACACGTTAGTTTGCAGTACTGTGGTGAATTCCCAGTAAAGCACAGTGCGTGTCTATATTACAGTCTATACACAAAGAAAACCTACTGAATCTTACATTAGAAATTATTGTGAATTGTGATTCTTTTCCCTATGCTGAGCCACTACAGAGATCTTAGGGTTCCCCACCTAAATGTTGTCTGAGTAAAGAAAGTCTGTTCCTTTGCCACCTCTGCTTAAATGGCAATACTGTGAAGACATTTTGCAACTGGTCAGTGTTGCATATTTGTGTTAAAGTTCACTAAAGTCCAGCATTACAGTATGTAAGCGCAATGGGCAAACTTACTTTGGCTCTACATGTAAATCTGAATTTAGGCACAACTGAACCCTAAGAGTAACTGAAAGTTACTCCTTCCAGTTATCACACTGTCACCAGTCCTTTTCTCCCAGTGGCAGTGACCTCAGTAACATAGCTTCAGTGGTTTTTTTAACTGGGAACTCAGCCAATTTGTATCACCAATGGTTACTTTCCATACCATCACTGCAAGTTGCCAAAATTGACATACCATGGTCTCTGATCAGCTCATTGCTGCTAGTCTTTTCCAGCCCTCCAAAGCTGAAATAATAACTTAAGGATCTCCAATACTAAGAGTAATCAGATAACAGCGGCCTAATGAGTTGCAACAACTGATAAAATATTTGCCATCTCCACTGAGTCATGTGGTGAGGTAAGGATGTGTTTGTGAGTGAATAATTTTAAATTAAAAAGGGGGAAAAATCAGAAAAGTCAGTCAGTCTGTAATTACTTGTATTGTTAGAGTTAGAAATAACAAGAGGAGGTAGTTAACCTAGGTTTGTCACCTACTGTTTTCAAGGCTGATTGTCTGTGATTATCACTGTAGCCATGGGATGATGCTGTCACAGCAAGTGAGACTGGAGCCATGGCTTTGCTTAGGTTCTGGCTGTGACACATTAGCTCATAACAGGTGTAACACTGGCTAGATGCAGCAGTTGTGTGTGCATAGTGACCTGGCATGGTTGTTCTGACTGAGTGAGCGTTGAACAGAAGCAACAGTAATCCCGTACTCCTGTGGTGAGTCTGTAACACATCTGTCATATCTGATAAACCCACTCCGGGCTCAAATCCCGTGTTCAGATGCAGTCGATTCAACCACAAATGCAGCCAAAGTCGTGGAAGTAACTATATCCACAGTCAGAGCCTCACCCGGCACAGTTCAAGCAGCTGCAGCTGTCCTCCCAGCTTGTCGCTGCATTTTCACAGCCTGGCTTTTTGAATGGAAAAATAAGCAATTAATTTCAAATGTCACCAAGGGTCACACCAGCATGGTAAATGCAAAAAAACTGTTAAGAAGGAAATAGGGAAGAAATGGTTAGCAATCTTCAAGGTCACAAAAGTAGTTAGTTCTGCAGTTTAAATTTTTAAATTATCATTAAAACTTTGCTGATCGCGGCATGGATTGTAACAGGCAAAACTTGAAAAACTCCTACATGTATGCAAGGCTCTTTTGATAGTTTGAAGTTGGGAATGCTGTGTAGTTAATCAGCCATGCTTATAAGATGTTCAACATGGAATGGGAGGAGCACCGTTTTTTTACGTTAAGCCAACAGCAGAAGTAGTCACAGAATTGAATTGTGTGTTATGTGTATTACCCACCTATGGGGGGATTTCAGAATCTCCGAAGAAACATTTAATACTGACCTGCACCAAACAAGACACACTCTTAAATCTTAATCTGTATGCACATGTTGTTGTGCTTGAATGTTGTTTTCTGAAAATAGAAACTGTTCTAAACACTAACGGGTGCTATTCTCTCCAAAGTGAGTGGTAACTGCATTCACTGTTATCTTGTGATTGCTAATTTTCCCTTTTCACAAGTTTAGCTTTATTTTGTCCATATACAGCAAGTCAACCCCCTTTCATGATGATCACGCTTCAACATACTCCTTTATGTCACAAACAAATCCAGTTCCCAAGGTATATTACGGCGTAAATCAGATAGTATCCAAATCAACTGCCAGAAGCTTTCAGCAAGTAGACAGTGCTATATCCAGCATCAAATAGAAGAGCCTATGCTCATCCACACATCTCCCTGTGCCTGTTTTCCTGCCTTGACAGCATCTAACACTGACATCTGAGATTAGAGCTGTTTCTCACACACTGAGCCATCCTTGGAAATGTGCCGTGTTTATGTTTCTCTCCTTTTATCCTTTACTTCTACCCTGCACTGGGAATATTCTGATGCACAAAACCATCTTGTGAGATCTACATTTTAATTCTCATCATCTTCCATCCCTCACAGGATGCTACTTAACATTAAATTGCATTAAATATTTTATTGTAAGTTGTACTGTCATTGACAATGAGTTATGGCTTTGTCTCAGAAAGAATTTAAGACAGCACTTCATGCCTGACTTGTTGTTCGATATTCTGCAATTTGATTCAGTGTTCTTGGATCAATTACATTGCGTTGTGTTATTACCATGAGCGCAAGATCCTGTGTGGAAAGAAGGTAATGTGGCAGACTAAAACCAAAAATTAATTAGCTGTTTTCAGTAAGTCCAGTTTTCATGTTCATGTCAAGTTAAAATGAATTTTTGGTGTTTCATGATCTCACAGGATTGCTTCTGTGCGAGCGAACTTGTTCTTAAGGTACTCTGGCACAGCAATGTTTAAAGTTAAATGTAATGTTGCCATGTTAACCACAAACTGTATGTAAGAAGTGAATGTAGTTACATCACTAATTGGCTAATATAAATGTCTTTAAGGGTAAGAAAAGAACTAATGAAATTTCCATCAGCTCTAATTTTGTGTATATGCTAATGGTATCATTCGTAACAAACTGAACCAAGATGGCAAATATTATGCACTAGACCTGTGTTATGCCTGTGTTTGTGTGTTAGAATTGTCATGGTGAGTAATTTAGCATATTGACATCATCATCATTAAGCTATGTCTAGCTGTGTCACTAGCATAGTGGATGACACCTAGCCTTGCTTGTCTCATTACTGTAACCTTATTTTGGAGGCAAAAAGAAAACAGAAAAAGCTATTAATATACATACAGGTACAAATCTGTCATATTCTGGATGTTATACCATTTTTTCAACGAACCTTAAATCCATTGTCTATTGCTAAGGTTGGTTCAGAGTGACCCTACTGTGCTCCATTCTTTGATGGCTGCTTTTACTGAAGACATTAATAAGGACTAACTGCATTATTCAAGCTCTAAATCTTTATGTGTGCCTTGGCTGCAGGACTTGATAGCAAATTTGGTTTATCTCACTACAGTAGTAGCAGGGTTTGATAAACTGCTACTGACAGCAGCACTGGATTCGTCTTCCCAAAATCCTGTCACTTCAAAGCACGCTCCTGTTTGGGGACTGCAGTATTCAACGCGGCTCTGACTACAACCGCCATCCACTTATCCATCTTGTCATATTACTCAGACTAACTGAATTTGCTCTCAAATTGTGAGTCAATAGAGATTGTTTAGATGGCACTGTGGGAAGATTATTCACTTTGCTTCTGTCAACGGGTTCTCCTAAGAAGCATGATCAAACCATAAAATTACAACCATATGTCACAATTTCTCTCAGATTGTGACTGTAAAATCCTCATTGCCCTACCCTCCACACACCCCTCCACGCAAACACACACTGCATACATACACTTCTGTTATTTTCCTCTCTTTATTCTTTCAGAAGTATCAAATTTTGACTAGTTTTTTACCAAGGCCAGTGCCCTATCACTTTGATCTGGATCCTCACCAGTATTTTCTTTGCCCATGCTCCACTTTTACACCAAATTTTGTGAAACATGATTTTGTGGCTTCTGTGTAGTCTTGCTGACAGACACACAAACAAACTGACAAAAAAAAACAAAACAATGGAAAACAAAAGAAAAAAATCCCCCAAAATAAAATAAAATCAATAAAAAATACCACCCTGGCAGAGGAGTGAACAGATGATAAGCAAGCTTAAAGCCACACTATCAAGACATCATGGTGGAGAAGGGTTTGAAATGTGATCATTATCTTTGCTTACAGTTTTTCTGTTTTTTTGGAATGAGTGAAATTTTAAAAATAACATGTGAAATCTTTCCAAATTATCTCTTAAATTTGCACTTCAGAAATACCATTTCTCATGTATTTTTTAGGGCATTTAGACAAAAGACTATGCATGACTGTTGACAGTTTGAATCAATGTTGGTTACACATGTCTTTGTGATCAAAATAGATTTTTTTATGAACTGAGCTCTTAAAATATTCTAGATTTATATCATTTTCTGAGTCCTTACATGTTTACTAGTCTGTCTAATTATGGACAAAGGATTGAAGCGACATGAATGTCAGCTGTTATGTTGAAGTAATTAGCAATAAAGTAGTTAATGAGGTTAGTGAGAAGGAACAGGTTCAACACAATGTTCAGTGATTTCCAGTTTAATTTCTATGATATGTTATCACACACAGACCTGTCCAGGGTGTACCCTGCCTCTCGCCCTAAGATAGCTGGGATAGGCTCCAGCGCCCCCGCGACCCTGAAAAGGATAAGTGGTAGTGAATGGATGGATGGATGTTATCACACACAGATAGTTTGGTACTGATGTTTCATCTTGTGTTCTTTGTCATTTTTAGAATATTATTTTTCAATTACCGTAACAGTACTGCAATACACTGTGTAACCACAGTATGAAAAATCCCCCCCCCCACCTTCCCCACCCCTCAAAATACATTCAATAATAGCTGTTTTTTTTGTTTTTGTTTTTCAGAAAGGAAAATGTAAAACCTTCTGCTCTGAAAATCAACATCTGAAAAGTATCACTTCCATATATAATAGTATAAAAACTACTTTCAGCTGCTCCCTTATTCCCAAGGGGTCGCAGCAATGTGTAGGTCCGCATGTTTGATGTGGCAGATTTTTTTGCGCTCGTTGCCCTTGTTAATGCAAACCCAAAGGGATTTGTGTCATCAACAGAAAAAATAGTCTGAAGAAAAGTAGTGTGTTAGAGTAAACATGTAGCAGAAGACATTTAGGACATTACATGGCAGGGAATGCAATTCTAGAATCCACTCTTATTCTTACAAAATATCGATAGATTGTGAACAGCCTGGTTTTCACAATGTCAAAGGAATTTGTCATTTGGTGGCAATGAGTTACTCATTGAAGAAAAGAAAAAAGAATTTTGACAAATGAATTAAATTTTTTACCCAAATTGATACCGTAGGTGTATCTTTTAGAAATCTCAGTGATCTAGACCTCAAGGTGAAGGTCAGAGGTCAAGTTTTCTGAAAATCTTGTGAAACTCGAAAGTAGGTCACCTAGGATTTTGAGCTTAATACCGTAGGTGTATCTACTAAAAATCCCTGATGAGTTGAATCTCAGTTTGCTTGGCCTCAAGGTCAGGGGTCAGAGGTCAAGTTTCTCAAAACTCTTGTGAATGCAATAACTCAAGACTAAACACTAATCGCAGCTAGTATCTTTTTGAATAGTTACAGCGTTTTGGTAGTGATCTTCAGTATAAAGTATACTGAATACATGATATATTTTAAGAAAGGCACTTCCAGTGCAGAGAAGATCAAAAGTATGCCAAGAAATGTGTCACAATCATTGAGAAATGCAATAGTTGTGAATTTTGCAATAATTGTGCTATACTGTAAATATGATGAAAAAGCACATGGCATTTATTTAGCAAGGACAGTGGTTATCAACATTTTGTAAGGATTTGATTCATTATTATTCTGATTCTTTGATTCTTTATATTCTTTATTAACGACACAGAAATGCTTTATTTATCCCCATGGTTGGGATTTTATTGTGTTACAGCAGCCAAACAACTTAGCTCAACAAAATAAATCCAATACCACAGAACAAAATCACTTGAAAAGTAAAAAATTCACAAAATTAGAAGATTAATTACATTTTTTTTTTTTTTTAAATTGAAGAGCTCCAAAAACTCTGGCCGCAGATCTGACGCAGGTGTTAGAGAAAGTGTTCAGCTGCATGTCCAGTACTTGGTGCAGAGGATAGTGAGGATAATTATACACAGCCATTCACCACAGCCACAGTAATTTGGATGACCTTTGTCAGCTGATGGAGGAATCTAAACAGTATGCTGATTCAAACTCAGTTCAAACACCAACATCAGTGATTCATTTTCTCAACAAGTAATATGAACACATTCCAATAGCTAGTAACTCGATATCCAGGCCACAGTAATGTTCCTTCTCAGTAAAATATCCAGGATTTTTCAAAACCTCTGTGGTCTCTCAGCATTTCTTCCTCTTGCTCAAACTCAAACTCTGTTACTCAAAAACTCTTGATGCTACGTGTAAGTAAGTGTGAGTGTGTCACTGTTATTGTCAAGCACTTCACATTCCACATGTTGATCGCTGAAATAATGCCCTGAAATCTCATCATTTTCTCTGTAGCTTCTCTGGGATTGCAGGCTTTATATACAGCACGTGGTTCTTAAGTATAGATGCTTAAATAGTCAGTAGGTTGACTATTTAAATAGGGTCAGCATTTATTACTTAGTTTTCCTTACTGAGACTTCACAGGGGTACAGTAGGTCCAGAACAAAGCAAGAAAACTAAACAAGTAATATTAGTATTCCTGAAACCTTCAATCCCAAGCCCCAACCTACCAGCATTTTCCTGCCAAAAAGCAGTTACCTTAGACATCATAGGTTTCTTCTGCACAATCCTCCAGCATCACTGTGAGCATCACAACAAACACAGTATTGGTATGATAAGGTTTGAGACCACTCTCTTCAAAGGGAACACAGTCTTGTTCATGAAATCCCTAATGGTTTGCAGACCTCATTTTGCTCTTCTGACCCCAGGTTGCTCCTTCATGTATGCTGTAAAGTCTGTAAAGTGCTGTAAAGTCAAAAGCTTTAAAAAGCTTGTTTTTGGAACGCGTGAAGATGTGTTTATAATGGCCAGTTGTTTGATCTATTTATGAAAGACAGCCCTAACAAAAAGACTATGTTGGCATTCATTGTTAAATCACCTCTGATTTGGCAGAAATCAAACCTTTGCTAGCTTTAAAAGCATTTTATTTCACGTAGCCTTTTCATTTCCAACAAATACGTCCTGTGGCATTGAGTACACTCACGTAGACCTACTCTGAACAGTGGCAGCTGCATAAAAGTTTATACAATTTGACATCATGGATCATCATAAATCCCATTCTGTAGTATTTCATTTCAACAAAAGCCGACCATGCAGGAAACTTAAAAGACAACAACAATTGATAAAAAGACTTACAAGGGACCTTCTGGAAAAATGGACATTCTAGCTAAGTTTACCACTCTGCCTCTCATTTGGCAGCAACTGATCACAATGGCGTTGGCAGCGGTGCCAGGCCCAAGGAGTCTACTGACTGAGCTGCTTGTTTGATGGAAAGAGAAGAGAGCAGGAGAGAAAGCAGCAAGAGGAGAGAGGGGGAGAACCAAAGGAGATTTAAAGCATACCCTCCATTTATCTGGATGAGAAAAGTGAGATCACTACCAAAAAAAGATTGATGAGCTCCTCGACTTGGCCAGGACCCAGAGGAGATCTCATGAACGCAGAGTTATGCACTTCAGAGGTTTTTGCTATTAGGGGAGACACCAGACCCTACTATCACACTTGAGGCTTTTGATGTAAACGCACATAAGGAATCAAAGCAGTAAAAAACAAATGACGTGTTCTTGCTTTTCTGTTAAAGTAATGATAAAAATCTATCTATAGAGAAGAAATTACCCATTGAAAATTGACAGTGATGTAAACATTTTTACGAGTGATGCTTTGCTTAATTTCTTACTATAGAGGATCACTTACTACATCAAATGTTTATTGTACCGTATCCTCTCAACAGACAACAATTATGTGAAATGCTAGAGCAAGGTGAGAAGTTAAGCATTCATAAAGCTTGATTAGTAATGGATCTTTAGTCACTGAGATTAGCAGCATCTGTACTGACTGGTTAGATGTTAATTAAACATTGCTGCTCTACTTGACTAAAATACAAAGGTGTAAAAACAGAGAGGCTGCATTGCTTACATTGTTATACAAATAAAATTCAAACAACAACAGAGCTCTGCTGTTTTAATTTGATAGATGCATATAGAATGTATAATGTAATCTGCATATAGATGCTGTTTATCACTCACCGCACACATCACTTTTTAGCCATGTAACAACCCAGTCATTAATGGATTGGAATGGAACAGATCAGTAATGGATTGACTAAAAAAGGACTAAAGAATGGGATTAATAATGTATGCCCAGTCTTTTCTTGGTTCCTCTTCTCAAAGTCTCAAACAGTTGTTCATAGAAAATGTCGTGTTCATGTGTGTTTTAAGATGAGTAGTTTAAGCAAAGTGAACAGTAGAAGGTACAGCCCATCCTCGGATTAGTTTCACAACAGGTCTTTCAAAGTGAGAAAGGGTCATTCAGATAATCGTCTAAGGATGTATGTTGCTGTAATATTTTCTTTGCATGTCAATATTGCTTACATAAATTCCGCCATCAAAAAATGTGCCTCTGTCATATTATACAGTAGTTTTACACTTTAAATATCAGTAGAATTTATGCTGACAAGGCTAAAGCTAGCTGACACAGGGTCTAAAGCACAGAAAGAGCACCCGCAAAGAGCCAACTGACAGCGCACAGAGCTGTAAATTGAAGGAAAGGAGAATCAAAAGAGTCTGTGCCCACTGTCACCCAGATTATCAACTCCATCATTTTTGTCACACCAGGGGTCAAAGCCACAATGCTGTTCACTACATTAGGCTACAAAACTCCCTGCCCTAGCCTGTTCCTCTCTTGTCACTGCTACTCCAGTGAGCCAGGAGATGGACAGCTTTGCTGAGGCAAGAAAGTGGCTAAGGAATACTAGAACAGTGAAAACACCCACATCTCTTCTCAGAGGGATCACCAATCATCGCTGTCAACATCAGATATTACTCTCTTTAGAATAAAAAAAAAACATGCCTATTTAATAGCTGTAAAGTTTCAGAAACGTTGTGTTATGGGATAATCTTATTATCTTATATCTTATAATCTTATCTAAGTTTTTTAATTCTTCTAAATGGTCTTGGCGCATGTCTTGCAACACTTTTGAAGTTCTCAGCTTTGCAGGTGCATTTCACAAAATAGCGTATGTCCTACAAAATAATATACTAGCAGATAATCTTAATGTCTCTATCTCCATAAGTCATGTTCAATTTTTCCAAGCAATCTCTTATTGACCTGGTGAAAACGCTGGTGAAAGGTTTTTTATTCATTGGTCACAAAGTTGAAGTGATTGAACTAAATGAAGTTCTCAACTCTAAAGATTTGAACATTTCCCGAAATTGTTTATACAATTTGGCAAAACCCCACAGATAAACTGCTTTTTCAAAAAACAGTAATTAATCTAGTCTAGTTGCTGGTGGTTGTAAAAATGAAGACTAAGGCTTGGATAGAGCTTAGACTGAGGTTTCTGTGAGGTGGAGGAGAGGAGATGAGCTGCACAAATGAGAGTCTGAAAGGAAAAATGACAGTGAAGCACAGATTTAAACCACGCAGAGTGGAGGCTGATTGGCGCAAAGAAGCGGGCAAGAAGATGATTGGACTAAAGTAAGGATGACAGTATTAAGATTAACAGCGTGGAGAAGTGGTAGTAACAAAAGAAGAGAAAAGCAGCCTAACACACAGGAAAGCAGACAGATGAGTGAGTAAAGAGCTTCCTTAATGAACTTACATATATGCTTCATAATTACACAAAAAATGGTTTTATCTAAACTTCGCTGATTTTGTAAGAGTACTGCAGAAAGTGTGGCCTAATGTACAGTAAAAAGTGTTTAGACACAAAGGTGAAATGCAAACGTTTCTTTTTTCAAAACTTTACAAAATATAATTGCTGAAGTCAAGAAAACTAAAATCCTTTTCTTTTTCATCTTCTTTATTTGGCTGGTTCCTTTAGGGGTCACCACAGCAGACCATGTGCCTCCTTTTCATTCTACCCCTAGCATCCTCCTCTGTCACACCAACCCTCTGCATGCTTCCATCATGACATCTATGAATCTTTTCTGTGTTTTTTTTTTCCCCCCTCCCTGACAGCTTCATCTTCAACATCCTTTGTCCAATAGATCCATTATCCCTCCTCTGCACATGTCCAAACAATCTTGGCTTTGCCTTCCTTGACTTTGTCTTTAAACAATTCAGTCTGAGCTGTCCCTCTGATATACTCATTACTAATCCTGTCCCTGCTGGTCAATCCCAATGAAAACCTTAGCATCCTTTACTCTGCCACCTCTAGCTCTGCAGCTTGTCTTTTTGTCACTGCCAACATCTCCAAACCATGCATCACACCAGGTCTCACTGCACTCTTGTTCTCTTGCCTTTCACTTTTGCTCCTGTCCTTTTGTCACAAATCACCCCTGAAAATCTGTGAATCAGAAAGCTGACAACAAGAAAATATTTAAATTTGGGCGTAACACCTACTACAGTAAAATACAGTAAAATCACACGACATCAAAGAATAGTATATTCTCTGATGTCGTGATGCCGTGTAGTGCACCTTTGAAACAAACATGTTTTTATTTGCTTTCAAATAGAGGGCAACTTTAACTGCTACCACTGACACTCTTTCTTATAGATGTGAAAAAGTTTTTTGACTGAAAACACTAAGGCAATGCCAAAGCATATTATGGAAAGTGAGAGATATGTAGTTGTGTTTGACAAAAGTATAGATTGCTTTGATGAGTTGTGAGAATCAGATGAGAAACGTATCGACACAATAAGTGTCTTTAGGAGCAAAGTATGCATAAAAAACAGCACTGTGTTCAAACACAATTATAAAAGCTAATGTGGGTGGGAAATGTGTTCTGATTTGAGAAATGCATTAAGAGTGGTGAGAATGACGTTACTGATTTTGGATCAAAGGGACTGAGAAACAGTGTAATTAGATGGACAATTCTGCATGTTATGACTTACACAGGGATTATTATGAAAGCATAGTTTGTGATTACAAACTATAATAAAACTATCCAATAATAATAATTATAATTAGGATGCTAACAAAGAATGAGAAGTATTTGATTTGCTCGGCACCAGAATTATTATAATTTTTCATTTTCTTTTACTAGCTTCAGTTAGTTTTCAGAGTGGTCTTGGTCCTTTTCAGTTTTGTTTTGTATGTTTTTTTTTCTCCTTTTAGTTTGTTATTTGTCTTTCTGTTGTGATAAAAATGACAAAAAGACTGGCATTTGTCAGAGGTAAGATTAAGAAAAATCATAATAGTTAATATAATAACAAAAAAATCACTTTTTGAATACAGCTGACTTAAAGATATGCAGACATCCAAAGTCTTAATAGCCTGGTCCATCATAGCCTCATCAGACAGGTTGTGATTACAAATATGTTTTCTATTTATTTATTTATTTACTTATTTTTAAATAATTATGAAAGTTGGTTTTCCAAGTTCAGAAACACGTGTCAGTTCATCTGAATTCTTTTCAAAAAAATATTTTTCTATTTCACAAACTAAAAGTGAGTTTCTGAGCAGAAACAATACTTTCTTTGCAATCATCACAGCACAAAATGTGACATGGGGAAACTGATAATTTGCATAGTTCTGCGCTTATGCGCAGGAGCTATTAAAAAAGACACCCCCCCCCCCCAAAAAAAAAAAAAAAAAAAAAAAAAAAAAAAATCTTTCTCTAT
>VVHJ01020477.1:21303-31522 GCA_015107715.1 Tylochromis polylepis
CCTAAACACAAAAAAAAAAAAAAAAAACACCCCCCCCCCCCCCAAAAAAAAAAAAAAAAACATAACAAAAAAAGCTTCTTCCCCTCTGACCACAGATTTTTATCAAACTCATACTTAATGCTCTAATGGATTAAGTATGAGTTTTAATGCAGCCAACTCTTTTTTCATTTCACTCATTCACTGTTTAATGAGCAGGCTGTTACCCCTGTCAAAAAAGCCAAGCAGTGTTTATTTGAGCAGACACCTCCATGTTCACAAATTGTTGTAACTTTGTTGCCCTCAAGTTCAATATGTTTTAACAATACTCACACTCATACAACCATGGCAAAGGCAGATTTTGGCAACTAAATGGAATATTCTGCACGTGATACTTTATAGAATAAATCTTTCAAATGAGAAAGAACAAACTGTTTTGATCACAAAGACATGTACAACCAATAATTGTTGAAATTGCAGAAAATTGTGGTGAATCATTGCCCAGATATGCTAAAACATTTCTAAACACTAACAAAGAATCACAAGTGCTCTTTTTTGTCATGCACAAATAACAAATGTGAAAGATTTCAGATAATGCTTTAACAAATTCTGCTAATTCAAAAGAACTGACAGATACAATCCAGGAAATAAAACTGCTAGCTGAGTAATGTTGTTCTTAGAGGACACTCAGATTTAGCTATTTATTCAATAATGACATACTACATTTGTGTTTGGGTGTGTCTCTGCTTGAGTTATGTTATGGGGTATTCTGGGCAAGCAAGACACATAAAAATACTGAGATCCTCCCCGACCTGCCACCCAAAAAGAGTCCAAGATTTACAATAGTTAAATCTTCTCAGATTTAACTATTTAAAATTATTTGAAAAATTTTACTGACTCTTCTTCCTTGTTATTGTAATAGCTGCTGTATGTGGATTGCCATTGTGCTTCTGAAATACACAAGGCCTTCCCTAACAATGACATCACCTGGATTGCAACATATGTTGATCTAAAACCTGTAGCTTTAAACAGATGATCCCTTATAGATGTGCAAGCTGTCAATTCCTTAGGCACTAATGGACCCCATACAGGGGCAGACTTTTGAATTAAATCTTCATAAGACATTAGATCATCCTTCTCCTCTTTAGTACAGAGGATGACCAAAGAAGACTGGATAGTGCTCACATATGGCTTCTTTGCGTGACAGAGCTTTAACTTGCAGTGGTGGATTGAAGTCCACAAACGTGGGGTTTTGGGCTTTATCCCTTCCACACAAAGATTTCTCTAGATTCTCTAAATCTTTGTGATTTTAAAATGGCACATCTTCTTAGTTTAAACATTTCATAGTTATACTAATTTCATACTGTAGTTGTACTCATGATTGTTTGGACTCATAAGACCTAGTTTACATTCATATATTATTCAAATGCCCTGGAGGACTACAGGTCCATGGCTACGAGTTCCAAAAAGGGAACTATTGAAAAATGCAACCCCCCCAAGCTTGATGCCTATAAAATTAATCAGTAGTTGTAGCACTATAGTAACATCGTTTAGAGCTTACAAGAGAGATCACAGATTTGGGGTTTGCTGAGCCTGTGAAGCCATGGTGACCAAGGGCTTAACTAATCTTCATGGTTCACCTCCGCAGTTTCATGGATGGATTCGGAAGAAAGGAATGTGGTCCAATTTTTAGCAAAGGCTAAAAGCAGAATTTTTAGGAGGAACTTAAATGATTTGTGCTGGTTGTTGAGATATTTTAGCCTTTCTCCTACCTCTCTCAGAAGGAGCTTATCTCATGCATCAGAATTTGTTGATCAGATTTGAAATAAAGGCATGATGTGGTTTTTGGAAAACCATATGATGCTGCTTTAGCCATAGAAGCAAGACTAAAACAGGAAAAATAGCCTTTATTAAATAGGACGATAAATAAAATACAAAACAGTAGTCTGGGTGCTTCATTGTCTCAGAGGGGTCTTGGAACTGTACAGGAAAGGATGATTTATTAATTATCTCTTTACCAAAACATGTGGCCTGTGGCAAGGACACACACACTTTAAGTGGATGTCTCTGAAAAAAAATACAAGCAAGTAGAAAATTACATTTCAGAATTCTGTAAATGTTTTTGTTTGAGGTGTTTGCTTGAGGCCTGACATTGATGATAGTACTGAGAGGATAGTTTGCAACCTTTACCTGAAATAGCAGGATGACCATGAATCACTGTTTAGCAAAAGCTCTTGTCACTGGTTGAAAGAAGTTGGCTGTTTTAGTAAAGGATTTGTAACAGCCATAAATGTCAGTACAGCCATAAGACATGGGCAGACTACAAATTATGGTAAAGTAGGTGTCATGTAAATCAGTACCACATAATGTCTAAGATTATAATCATAAACTTAAACATTAGATTCACTCACAGCTTCGAATTAGTATCCTTGATTCATTTAGTTTTTCTCAATCACTTTGGTGCAATTCTCACATTACAAACATCATTCTCACTACAGCTACGAGTTTTAGAAATGAAGAAGCTTCTCTGATGAGAGGTGAAAAGTCTTCAAGAAACTTAAAGAAGTCCAGTCGCTTTTCTTTCCAAGCTCCTTAGATTACCTCTCAAAGATGCTCTACTGGACTGAGATCTGATGACTGTGGAGGGCATTTGAGTGCAGCGCTTTTCCAATCTTCCATCGTCCAATTTTGGTGAGTGAAATTAGTTAGTTTCAGTTTCCTGTTTTTAGCTGACAGGAGTGCCGTCCAGTGACGCTATAACCCATCTTCTTTAAGGTGCAATTATTGTGCATGAGAACTGCCAATCATTAGACAGTTTCTTCTCTTCAGACCATTTTTCTGTAAACTGTAGAAGATTATGTGGAAAAATCAGAGTGGATCAACAATTTCTGAGATATTCACACCAGCCCGTAGCATTAACAACCATAACACATTCAAAGTGACTTCTACCACCTTTCTTCCCCATTCTGATGCTCAGTTTGAACTTCAGCAGGATTTCTTGATCATGTATATATGCCTAAATACTTTGAGCTGATGACATGTAATTGGCTGGTTAGATATTTGCATTCACAAGTCGTTGGACAGGCATACCTAATAAAGTGGCTGCTGAATCTATCTATCTATCTATCTATCTATCTATCTATCTATCTATCTATCTATCTAGATATCTATCTATCTATCTATCTATCTAGATATAGATATAGGTTAATGTTACTGGACTATGTTGTAGTTGATACTATCTTCTTGGATTGTAAATATTGTATTTGTCAGTTTTCTGGTGAATATAGGTTCATGTGTATCATTTGGTTTTTCTCAATTTCAGCAATTTTGTAAAGTTTCAGAAAAATCATTCACATTTCATTTTTGTATCTGAGCACTTTTTACTCTACATTAACCCCACATTTTTGCAGTACTCTTTTTAAAGTCAATCAAGTTTTGATAAAAGTATAAAATACTGGCCACCACCATTGAGGTCAAGGTCACTGGGGTTCAAACTCGTGTGAGATTTTAGTAGATTCACCTATGATTTCAATAAGGAGAGATTATTTGGAAGAACTGAATATGATTTATTGAGATACATAAATTATTTTTGTTTGGGAATTAGACTCCAATGACCCATCATGGCAGAACAGATTCCCAGTGATGATAGGATTTAGGACAAGACCCCCCGGAGACTAGATGCTGGTGGTGGTGTGAAGATGAAGACTGAGGCCTGGCTGAGCTGTCTTAGGTGAAGATGGAGAGGAGGTGGTTTGCACAAAAGAGAGTCTGAAAGGGAGAATGACGGAGAGGACAGATTTAAACCACGTGAAGCGGAGGCTGATTGGCTCAAAGAAGGTGGGCGGGGAGATGACTGGACTAGCGTAATGACGTCAGTATTGAGATTGACAGTGTGGGAAAGCGGTAGTCATGTAAAGAACATCCAGCAAAGTAAGCAGATGAGTGATTACAGATATTTCTTACTTAACTTATACATAAGCTTCATATTAATTTCAAAATCCTAGGTGACTTCCTTATCAAACTATTGCATTCACAAGATTTTAAGAAAACTTGAACTCTGACCTTAACCTTGAGGTCAAGGTCACTGGGATTCAAGCTCATCTGAGATTTTTAGTACATGGTACTGATACCAATGGTATCAGTTTCAAAATCCCCTTGTCCTTGAGTTATCACATTCACAAATTTGGGTGTCCGTACTGCCTGCCCGGCGGGGTGCCGACAATACGCCATGAGCCTTTTAAGGCTGATGGGTAAAAACCATTTGGTGTCTATAACGGTGGTGAAAAGGTTTTATTCATTGGTCACAGAGTTGAAGTGATTGACTGACTTTGCATGTTTTGACACATATGAAGAAGGTTTTGAATGTTTTAGTGTCTTTAGCACAGGTGAAGTGAGAAGTGAATGAAATGTTTTGAGAATTACATGAAAAGTAGTGAGGATGACATTCCTGATGTGAAAATTATACCAAAGCAGAAAAACTGTAAAAGTACCTTTAATTAACGGCAAATATTTGGCTCACTAAATTTATCTTTGATAAATGCATCTTTGATAACTACATGAACTACTTTGATGCATTTCTTACATCAAGGATGCCATTCTTACCACTCTTTATGCAGTTCTCAAATCATGAATGCATTTTTTCGCCCCCACATTAGTCTTTCCAATCGTGTTTGTACACACTGCCATTGTTTTCATACATACTTCGCTACTAAAGATGTTTTGTCATTGCATTTTTGTATTTCTCATCTGAATCTCACAACTCATCAAAACAGTTTGTAGTTTTTGTCAATTTGAACTACAGATCTCAAACTTTCCTAACTACTGCCTTGTATTGCTTGAGAGTTTTCAGTCAAATCATTTCAAATCTTTTTTTCAAATATGTATGAAAACGCAAGGCCAGTCACACACTGTCAGTTGAAATCAGATAGAAACACATACTCTTAGTCTTGTGTCATAGGTGCATGTCAAAGGCAAAGCTAATTCCACACAAGCATACATCATACGTATACATTCACCAGCCACTCTATAAGTACACCTTCCTAGTACTGGTTTGGGCTTTCTTATGACTTCGGGACTGACTTTATTCTTCGTGACGTAGATTCAACATGGTGCTGGAAACATTCCTCAGAGAGTTTGGTTCATATTGATATGATAGCATCAGACAGTTGCTGCAGATTTGTCAACTATTCATCTGAATTTTCTGTTACACCACATCCCCAAGGTGCTCTATGGATTGAGATCTGGTGACTGCGGAGGTCATTTGAGTGCAGTGTCATGTTCAAGAAACCAGGATGAGATGATTTGAGATTTGTGACATAGTGTATTATCCTGCTGGAAGCATCCATCAAAACATGGGTACACTGTGGTCATGAAGGGATTTATATTGTCAGCAACAATACTCAGGTAGTCTGTGGCGTTTAAACAATGCTCAGTTGGTATTAAGGGGTCCAAAGTATGCCAAGAAAATATCCTCCACACCATTACACACCTACCACCAGCCTGCCCTATTGATACAAGGCAGGACGGACCTATACTTTCATGTTGTTTCAGACAAATTCTGACCTTACCATTTGGATCTTGCAGAAATCATGACTCAATCCATGAAACGTTTTTCTAATCTCCTGTCCCTCAGTTTTGGCAAGCCAATGTGAACTGTAGCCTTAGTTTCCTGTTTTTAGCTGGCAGGAAGGACACACAGTGTGGTCTTCTGCTGCCGTAACCCATCTGCCTTGACCTCTGACGTGTTATGCATAAAGATATGCATACCTTGGTGGTAACGAGTGGTTATTTGGGTTCCTATGTGTTCCTATCAGCTTGCAACAGTCTGGCCATTCTCCTCTGACTTCTGGCATCAACATGGCATTTTCACCCATAGAACTGCCATTCACTAAATATTTTCTATTTTTGGGGGCCATTCTCTGTAAAGCTTAGAGAAAGTTGTTTTAGAAAATCCCTGTAGAATAGCACTTTCTATTATCATACCAGCCCATCTGACATCAATGATGCTCTAATGCTTAGGTTGAACTTCAGCAGGTTTCTGCCATATGTGGCAGGTGAATGCAGATAGTGTGACTTTAATGTTTTGTACAGTTGGTGATATATTCTTAAGTTTATAAGTTTATAGTATAGCTTCACATGATGCGTCATTTTTGCATTTATCAACTTCAGCAGTTATATTGTGTAAAGTTTCAAATAAGTTATTCAGATTTCATTTGTGTCTTAACAATTTTTACTTTTCATTAGGCGTACATTTATTTCAATACTCTTTCCAAAGTCTAATTATAAAAAAAAGTGGTGAAAGGATTTGATTGTTATAGTGTCTTTCCCATAGGTGAGTCTATGTTATGAGAAATACCTTAACTGCTTTGAGAACTGCATTAGGAGTGTTAGGGAACATTTTCCAACTGCATTAAGAGTGATAAGACTGACTTCACTGTGACTGAGAAAAACTATGTCTTCTAGGCTCTGGCTGTGAAGATGCCGAGATTTGGAGCCATCAGTAGATGGCTCTGCAAATGCAGTAATACGGGTTGTGTTGTGAGTTGTGGCACCTACTGTGATGTCAGTGGTTGGTCAGGGACAGCTAGGCTGGAAAGGAACCTGAAAAATTTACCAGGGCTTATATTTAAAGTCTGAGAATGACTGAATATTGCTGGCATGTTGAAAAGACATAGCAGGGAGAGGGATATTAAAAGGCCTTGTCAGAGCAACAAGACTTTTTTTTTTTTAATTTTAACCAGAGGGAAGGAAATTAAACCCAGTGAGCCATTGTGATGGGTAGGGAGAGGCATATTGATCATTTTGGATCAGATTGGAGGTTTAAGAGCTGTTTCAAATTTCGGGAATTGGCTATGATCGGCTGGAGGAAGGAGAACAAAGAAGGAGGAAGTCCTCCTTTGAAGATGGATCTGGATGCACTACAAAACCACAGCGAAGTCTTTCTTGTACCACACTAAATTACTTTGAAAGGGTTTCCATTGTCCCACAGCTTGAAATGTAGCTGCCCATAAATGTAGCTAAGCCTTCTAAACATGCAGACATGTAAGCTGATTTATCTATTTGACATGTCTGCAGAAAACAATCATATAATCTAAAACACTTTTCTATAACTATAATTGAAGTGATTTAAGCTGCTTCATCTTGAACTTGAGGAGGTTAGTATCAGTCAGGATAATCAATACATTTTTGATATGTTCAGTAGAAACAGCTCAGACATTAGAAAGACTTTTCAGATATCTTTCAATGTCAAAAATATAAAGATGATAGAGACATACATACACAGACAGAGAGATTTTGATGGTCTGTAATCCTTACGTTTTGTTTTCCTCATTAGTCTTCCTTTTTATTTGCTCCTTGCATCTACGTCTTCTCTATATATCTTCTCCCCTTTGCTTTTGGGGTTTGTCTTCATCTTTGGACACCCCTAGCCCGTCAAGTGGTGCTTTTTGTTTTATTATAGAGAGTAATTAAACTACCATTTTCTCTTACCTCCCTGCCAGTCTATCTCTGTTTGAGTGGAACTGGGTCCACTTTATTTGATGATTTGCATATGTGATACTATGGATTTATGCATTTACTGAGGCACTGCACCAAATCACATTTGTCCCCTCCAGATAGCAGTGCTATTTTACATTTTCTACATTTTTTTTTTTCTCAGTGCATGGAGCTGTGTGTAAGGACTTGAACAATTAAACTCGACATAGGCCAGGAGCATGAATAACACACTGAACTGCCAAATTAGGCCATTTCTGGGAAAATAGCAATACATGGCATGCTTGGGTGAAACATGGAATTACCATAGCCCTAGAAATAAAGGGAGTGAAAGACAGCTTTGGGTTCTAAAGGTTAATGAGAGTCATTCATGGATTTCTGGTGTGCTATCGCACCAGTATTGAAACAGTGTGAAGGGAAAGTGTTAAAGTGCCATTTGGTGGTGTGTCTTCTTGCTCTTCTACAGTACATCTCACACGCTGTTGTGGAGGTGGACAAAATGATCACCATGCAGGGTGATAAGGTCCAACTAGGTGCTAGAATATGACAAAAAACACTGGACTCCTGTGCAAACACGTTGTCACTTTGGAAGAATTTATACAAAATTATGTACCTATACATTTTTTATTAATCTATTTTTGTTAGTTAACAATGTGCTGCAGTGCACAGGTAAGCCACAAAAGGATATGACCAGGATGAAGAAAAAACAAACCCAGCATGGAGGAAAAAGCCTGTCATTGACTGTGTAGCCAACATCCTGGGAGCACACAGTGATTCATTTGATTCACGATATCAACAAGGAGGCTATACCTGGGACTACAGACTAGGAGCTTTATCTGTGGTGTGAAGAAAATAGCTTGTCTGTCAACAAAACTATTACAGATTTCCATAACTTTTATTATACCTTCACTATCTACTGTATCAGTAGTAGTGCTGTTGAAACTGTCAGCATCTGTGAATGTTGTAAAATTTCTTATTCATATACTTGACATGCCACCAGCAGTCATAACAAAAGCTCCTCTGGTATGGATGTCTGTTAGAGGATAAGTAATCCACAAAGATCTTGGATATCGGATATTGCAGGACACAACACAGAAAATTTTTACCAAATATTTAATAATTCTATGTGCCACCATATCCTTAAAAAAATCTTATTTTCTTTGTTGATTGGTGATGTATTTAGCATTCTAACACGGTCACTATTACAGTCCAAAGATATACTGCAGAAAAAAGACAACAGTTTCATTATCAAAGATTACCTTCATCCAAGTCATCATCTATTTACTATTTTGCTAACATATCAGGGTTTTTAGCAGACTATCGTGTCTCACACCACATGCTTTAGGAAGAGCTTTTATTCACAGGCGGTGAGACTCAACAGCCAGCCTACAGGGTCATGGATGAGAGGAAGACACTTTGTACTGATTATTCATCGAAAGAACTGTTTGTCCATGTTAATTCTGAACTGTGCGGTTTAAAAAGTTTGAGCCGTATTGCAACTTTTTCAGATGGTTTTTGCATATATATGGCTTTAAAGAGCCAACATGCCTAATGGCCAATTTATAGTAGTGTTGGAACACTGTATGTGTAAATGTAGTAGTTAGCTTTACTTTGACAGTTGCAAGCCGTGCAGAGGGGCAGAGCAATCGCCCACCAAAAACATTTTCTTGCATTGGAAGAATATTAACTCAACTGAACCCCAACCTGGTCACCAGCAACTGTGATTCAAACTGAGTGTGTCTGCAGCTCGGCCTCTCTTTTCTTAACACAGTAGATACTGTGTGTTGGCTATAAAGAAATAACTTCTTGAACACAATTACTAATTATCTACATGTAAAATTCACACATATAGACAGGTGGTCAAACAGAAAAGAAACAAAATAGCAGATGTTTCTTTTGAAAATAATCTCTCAGTGTCCTACTAAACCAGAATATAGTGAGCCTACAGACACAGAGTCTGGCACGGTCCAAGTCCAACTACAGGTATTGGGAAGGTAGGTAAGTTAGGAAGGCACAATGAAATAAAGTGGTGATGCATTCAAAAGAGACTCTATGGAGTCTCTAAAGTGTAGCAAAGTGTCTCCTGACATTTGCTGATTAGTTATAAGCAAGTAGGATGTATAATTTGTTTAAATAAAGTTTTTCCATCAAAGTCACATCAAAAGTATACAGTACGTAATAGCCTTACTTCAAAGCATTACATGAGATGCTGATGAATGTTTGGAGAAGCAAAAATGAATGAAATGAATAATATGGCTTGTGTTTCAAGATACACTCAACAAAAATATAAACGCAACACCTTTGTTTCTGCTCCGATTTTCCATGAGATGGACTTAAAGATCTAAAATTCATTCCAGATACACAATATTACCATTTCTCTCAAACATTGTTCACAAATCAGTCTAAATGTGTGATAGTGAGCACTTCTGCTTTGCTGAGATAATCCATCCCACCTCACAGGTGTGCCACATCAAGATGCTGATCTGACATCATGAGTAGTGCACAGGTGTACCTTATACTGCCCACAATAAAAGGCCACCCTGGAATGTGTAGTTTTTTGCTTTATTGGGGGTCTGGGGACTCAGAACCGGTCAGTATCTGGTGTGACCACCATTTGCCTCATGCAGTGCAACACATCTTCTTCGCATAGAGTTTATCAGATTGTCAATTGTGGCCTGTGGAATGTTGGTCCACTCCTCTTCAATGGCTGTGCGAAGTTGTTGGATATTAGTGGGAACTGGTACACGCTGTC
>VVHJ01020478.1:2273-14598 GCA_015107715.1 Tylochromis polylepis
CACACACACTTTGCATGAGACTCATGAACTAGAGCTAATCAGAAACATGATATACAGAGAGCTATGTAATAGGAGCAAGGAGCCAGAGAGGGAATTGGACCTGATGAGGGAATGGGGAAAATAATGCCAAAGGTCAGTGCAACTGAAACAGAGGGAGAGCAGAGTCAGAGTTGCATCGTAAAGTAATTAATTAACTTGACCCAAGGGGTAGTAGATAAACGACTTACTTGTCTGTAAGCAGAGGTACATGAAAGGAGGGAGCAAGGTCTGGGTGAGCATGCAAACGAACTGATCCACAATTCCAGATGGAGCGGCAGGGAAGCAGGCAGGTGAGTGAAGAGAGTGAAGTCAAAAAAGGAGGAGAGACCAGCAACAGTTGCCAAAAAGGTTATTGCAGTATGTGGAGGTAATGATCCAGGAACCAAGCTGATGAGCTGACAATCTGTCAAAGATTAGTTGTGAGTGCTGGTCTTAAATGCTGCCACGGTGATTAGCTCCAGCGGAGAAACGAGGTCAACTCCGCCCAGAGGAGGAGACACGCTGCACTGTGGATAACATACTGCAACTCACCCAGACCATGACATTAGTTTGGTTTACTGTGATGGATTTAACATAAAGAACAGTGTGTGACTGCTGCACAGTGGCTGTGGTTTCATGGTCAGAGTTAGGTTACATTAAGTGTAACAGAGATTCATAGGAATTTTAGTTGATGATGTTGAGATTTATTGACTGAATTTCACCTTCATACCAACTTTATACAATCTATAAAAAAAGTCAGCATAAACAATATACTGTCAGTGTAGAGGATGGAAATCAGCCAGGACAACTCATGAAACCTCTGCTGATATCTGGTTGAATTAAGTTGTGTAACTCCACAAAGACCAGCAGGTCAGCTGATCACAGCCTGTACACTAAGAAAATCTACTGGAGCTATCAGTAGAAGTTATTGTGAGTTGTGATTCCTTTCCCCCAATGAGCCATTACAACCAGTTTTAGGGTGCCCCCACCTGCTGAATCCACTTTAACCCCTGACTGTACACATTTTCCTGTTTAGAAGCAAAGTCACCCTCTACAATGTAGGCAATAGAAAATAGATATATATTTGGGTTTTTTTCTTCTTTTTCCTCAGATTCAAGCTGAGTATAATAAAAACATTTTAAAAAGTTGGACTAAAGTTTATATTCCCATCTACTGATATTATTTTATCATTATGTTAATTTACCAGAAAGTTCACTTGGCTATGCACAAAAACAGAAACGTCCTCCTTACTTTCTTACTTTGAGTACATTTTAGAGCTGGTACTTTTTTACTTTTACTTGAGTAAAGAAGTTGAATCAGTACTTCAACTTTTACTTGAGTAGTTTTTAACAGTAGTATTTGTACTTCTACTTAAGTACAGAATGTCTGTACTTTTGCCAACTCTGCTTGTCACCCATGATGTTCATCGGCCTATGCATAAGAAAAGGCTCTCCAGTGACCTCAGTGACTTTCAACTGGTTACTGAAGTCGAACCCCTTGGATTCAATTCAATTTTATTTATCTAGCATCAAATTACAACAACAGTTGCCTCAAGGCCCTTAAAAAAGGTTAGTACTGCATCTTCTGAACCCAAAAGTACAATATGCACAGGCTCTACTTCATTTTGCATGTAGGGCGAAGATAGGGGTCGAGGATGCTGTCCTTTATCTTCTCCACCAGACTCTCTCCCACCGAGATGGAGGAGGCTGTGGTTAAAGGATTATTTTCTTTGACTTTTAAAGTGCATTTAACACTTTCTTTTGTAGAAAAACCTGACCAACATGGAATTGGACCAATACCTTGTGTCCTGGATAACGGACTACTTTAAAAACAGACCGCAGTTTGTCAGTATAGATGGCAGTGTATCCAGCACCCTAATGAGCAGTACAGGAGTCCCACAGGAGACTGTTCTGTCTGCATACAGGGGTGGCTATGGAGATAGTCTCGTCTTAGAATTTAGTATTCAGGGTTCGTAGTGGACGAATTGGACCTTCTCTATAATAAGTCAGGGTGGCGCCTTTAAACATATGTAGAAAGCTGCTGCAGATTTTTTATCAGTTGATGTTGGTAGTCCATTTCTCTATGCTGTGGTCTGCTGGGGGAGCTGTACCAACAAGACATTCACATTCAACATTCACCGGCTGAATAAAATAATCAAAAGGCAGGCTCAGCTGTTGAGCTGAATTTGGACCCTGTCGAGGTAGTGTCAGAGAAGAGAACACTGTCTAGATTAAAGCCAGTCATGGACAAAACAACCCATCCTGTGCACTCTGTCCTTGGTTATCCATTCTGAGATAACTGTTTGAGAAGACTGTATCAGACTGTATTGGAGGGGAAAGCACATAATCTTTGGTAAAGAAAAGTACATGAGCATCTTATAGTCTTATATAGTCTTATAGTCTTGATGGACCTTAAAAAGTGAGACTGATAATAATTTTTTCTTTTTCTAAAATGTATGGATTTGGATTTAGGACTTGATCTGTTTTTTGTTTTGTTTTTTAAACATTTTACAGACTAAATGTTTTATTGAGTGTGGGAGCAGCTGACTACATACTATATGAATTTCCTTCGGGATTAATATAGTTCTATGAAATATGAAATGGAATATGAACCCTCTCATCCAACATCTCCAACATATTGCTGCAATGTACTGCAAGCCAATTTTGGAAGCTGGGGATTGGACAACCAGGACCTCGGCCTATGACTGCCACCTGATCCACAAAGAACCAAACCCCTATGGCCCTTTGTGTGGGTGGTGATTTTGCATTGTATTTTTTTGTGTTGTATTCCTCCAGCATCATTTCTATATTATAGCTTAAAAATGCACATTCTTGAGTAAATCATTAAATTAGACCTAGAAAACCCAATTCTTTTGTTTCATTTTTATTTCACATGCATAGAACTGACAGATGTTTGTAATTTTTTGGTAGACTTTGTTTTTGAAGGTTCGGCTTTTGTCATGGGCCCTTCGTGCTTGCTGTGCAACCTGCCATCTCCTGTATGTTTGTGTGTTCTCTGTCTCCTCTCTCCCATTTCACAGTTTGTGTGTGTGTGTGTCTGTGTCTGTCTGTCTATGTATGCATGCACTGGTTTTAGTGCATTGGCGAGATGTGGCCTGTTTCCCGCTTTCTGGTATCCACACACCTGGCGTGAATCACACACCTGCGCCTGATGACCTCATGACCTGCTTTATAAGGAAGCAGAAGGCAGTCAGTCATCACTGGATTGTTGCATGAAAACAGTTGAAGTATGGTGCTAATGTTTGTTGTGTTTTGGTATTTATTGTGAAGAGTGTTTTTTTTAATTATATTTATCTGTCCCTGTGCCCAGGTTTATTTGGAGGTTGCTGCACCACTGTGCAGCAGACTCGTGAGGATTTTCAGAGCGAGCTGGTTGTTTGTTTTGACTTTGTTAAAGCCTTGGGGCGACTAGACCTTCACAACTGCATTGACCTTTCTGAAATATGTTTCATTTGCTGTAGATGACTGCACTGTTGTTTGGAACCCTGCATTTAAGTCTTGCTTTGAATTAAGTCACTGACAGTTATCTACTTTTTAGATAAAACCTTCTATCCTAGAAATTATTTTTAGTTTATGTTTAGACAAGTTAAATAACACACCATAATTTGGGTCATGTATTTGTTACTTTTTCTACATAGATGTTAAGCACCTATTTGAAACATTTAGTTTTGGTGAAGGTACAAAGTCAAGGCAGGACACTGTGGTAGTGGAGTTTTGCTTGTTCATTTTTAAGGAAATGTATGTATTTTTATTTGCTATGATTAGTTGCTAAACTCTCATGTGAAGATGTTTGGAGCAAACATCACAGCAAAACTGTATGGAAGAATATGATGAATTATGTGATGAATATTTATTTGTTGAATGTGACAAGAATGAAACTTGTCATTAGTGATGAATGGTGTTAACGTTCACTACTACATAAAAGGCCCTTTTTTTTTCTTTCTTTTTTTTTTTTATAAATCGGCTAATTAGATCTTATGAGCTAGAAAGGATTGCTGTCAAGCTGTATTCCTAAGAATGACATGTCTAACTTGCTTGTGTTTCTGCACTGATAGGAGCAGAAGACATTGTATGTTTGGTGTCATCTAGTCTGTTATCAAGGTAAAAACAAATCTCTGAAGCATCATAAGGTTTGGTTTCTTTTTTAATGTATTGTGTAATCAGTGGAAATGTTTTAAAGTTAAACAAACTCAAACTGCGAGTATGAGCTTGACATCAATGTAACATTTTCAGAAGTCACTGATCATATTTCCTGATACATCGTAAATTTGGTGCATTTCTTTACATGCTGAGGTGCAGGTGTGTTGTTGCTATCGTTACCTGACCTACATGTAAAGGAAACTGAGAGAGCAAGGAATGGCTTTGTGATAGTGTAGGGTTGTGTGTGGGTTTTTTTTTTTTTTTAACAACCCTTATTAATTACACACTTTAATCTAATTATGTCACAGTTCTGGGTCATTTTGACCCAGCATTTTTGAATTTCTTGTGTTTTGGTATTATGGTTTATGTTCTGATTAACTGGTTGTTGTTCTAATAATATGTTCAGTTGAATTCTTAAGAGTTTAGTTCTTAGGTTTAGATTCTGTGCTCCCTATGTTCTACATGGCCCTGTGGGGGGAAAAACTGATGCGTGATCCAAGGAAATCCTGGAGGAGGGTGGGGAGAAGCAAAGTAACAGACCTCTGTCTGGAAAAGGTAAAATGGCTCTTTGTTTTTTTTTTTTTTGTTTTTTTTTTTGTTTTTTTTTTTTTTTTTTTTTTTTTAACCTCCTCAAAGCTCAGAACGACCAAACTGTGATTTGACCCATAATGTGTTTTTCTGTCAACAGCCCAGGCACAAACAGCAGGAAGTGTTAGAGAAAAAGTGCTGGAAACTAATTGCTTGTTTTGTGGTGCTAATTCAACCGAAGGCAGAATATCAAGTTTTCTGTTTGTGTTTACATTAAAAGTTTTTGGGGTTTTTTTTGAAAAAGAGATATTTTCACTTGGCCCTGTTCCACTGAGGCAACACTCCAAACGTTTGCAACTTGTCTTGTGTTATATCTGAAACACCAGTAAGGATGTTTGTTTTCCTGCTGTATCGTTTATGTCTTACTAGTGTCAGCTTTTACAGTCACAAGCATACCACAAGAACATACCTACAAAAAAACCTGGTCTTCCTAGTTCAGCTTTAGCCCTTAATTTCTATTTAACTTAATTACAACTGACAATTATAAACTAAAACATTGTGCTTCTGACTTTTGTGGCAATAGTTTAATGAAGACCTACTGCTTTCAGCGTGACAGTGCCCTTGGAATAACTTCCAATTCTGGGCCAGGACTTGTTGTCAGACATTACCACTGTGTTTGCACGCATGCTCAAAGTCTTGTGAAAAACCCTTTCTGTAGAGTGCAGGCTGTTCTCACAGAGTATTGATGGCAATAGCTTTTAGCAAAACGACCACATGAGTCCAATTGCTGTGTCCATAGCCTTTCAACACCTGTTGTATTTTTCTCCTTAGGGTTGATTGTAGTACTTTGTCTTCTTAAATGCTTGACTCATAAATTTACAGTGGCCCAGAAGGACTGAAAAGTCTTCTATAGTTTGGATTGAGGAGACGTTTGTAAAACAAAAGCATTGCTTCATCTGTATCAATTGTATTTTTATGGGCCTTATGTGGGACCATAAACTGCCTTTGTCCTAATTGAAAAGTCTGCCTGTGAAATCAAATCATGTTCTGTTACTTTAGAAACTGATAACAGTGTATTGGCTACATGGAGCTTTCACTATTTTTTTCCCCCTGTCTTGTTAAACACTTTTCATTCTTTCCTCTGCCTCCTGATGTCGGACTTTGCTTTCCTGTCCTTAGCAAACCTGTCCTGTGCTCTGCGGAGCTCTGCCTGCCGGGCCTGATATTTGTCGCAGAATGCATTTGCTCACGTATCCATTTCAGGTAAATTAGTGAGGCAGGTCTGGCCCTGGATGATCGGAAATCCTTCAGCAGCTCATGTCCCTTGCTGGGGAACAGTGTAAGGTCAAGTCATCCACCCCAGGCAATCGAGCAGCTGGCCTGTTGCTTGATAGTAGAACTACTTCTAGAGAGTGAGAGATAGAAAGAGCCAGCTCCAGGCAGTCAGAGATCCACTCTCTTTTGCCTTGCACCTCCCCTGTGATCTCTCTTGCTGCAAACAAAGCAGGTCATTATGTTCAGTTATACTGGGCAATGATTCAGCAATTAACCATTACAGCAAACATAATTTCACACGATTTTTCTCCAGCAGTCTGCACCTAGCTAAACGTGTGGAAGTAAATAACTCCTACACAAAAACGTGAAATCAAAAGAACACTTTTAGTTTCACATTAACATGTTATGTTAGCTTGACCCAAAGGCCATTTATCGCTGTCTAAGAGTGATAACGCACATTAGAAAATACTGACATAAAAAATGCATAACCATTAAATTAAATATGTGAGATGAAAAGTTTGGCTGAAGTTGTTATTTAGTTCAACTAAAGTTGGAGCCAATGGAATTTGTGCTCCCCCCTCCTTTTTGCCTCTCATTTGTTTCTCAGTGGCTTTAACATTCTTCGAAATGGATGCTTTTCTACCACATTTCATGTAGACCTGTGGTGTTTTAGTAACTTGCTGGCCTAACTCTTTAAAAGACTGCCCATACGGCAGACCTGTGGCTAAATGTTCTCGCTTTCTTTCTAACATTGCTTTGCATTTGTATTCCCCAAACTTCATAAACTTGACAACATAAAGTTAAATTAAACTAAATTTATTCAAACATTGTTAAAAAAAAACCAATCTGAGATTTGTAAAATCATGCATTGTTCTGCTGAAAACAGGAATGAGAAGAGGGCCATTCTTCCCTCACCTCTGGCATTAACAATGCATTTTCTCCCAGATGACTGGTGCTCACTGGATGTTTTCTGTTTTTCAGACAATTGTCTATAAACCCTAGAGACGGTTGTGCATGAAAATCCCAGTAGGTCACCAGTTTCTGACATACACAGACCAGCTCATCTGGCATACCATGCCACATTCGAAGACACTTTAAGGACCTTTCATCTCCATTCTGATGTTTGGTTCAAACTTGAGCAGCTCAACCTAATCATGTCTACATGCCTCAATGCATTGAGTTGCTGCAATGTAATTGGTTGATTTTGATATTTTTCATTATTGTGCAGTTGTACAACTGAACCTAACAAAGTGGCCATCTGAATGATAGGGCTCCCTCAGCTAGATAGCTAAATAAAAAGCTAAACAGGTAATTAGCTAAAAATAATTTTTTTAAAAAGAAGTGTGTAGCAAGCTAAATACACAAATTGACTAGCTAGCTAGCTCGATTGGTTTTTTTTGCTTTTTTTGGTTATTTTCTTTTCATTTTGTCTTCCCCTCCTCTTACCTTACCTTACCAATTGTGCAAGCCAAAATGTAAGTTGAAAAAGATACAAAACCAAGCAGAAACATTCTCAGAGGTTTTAAATTAATGCCACTGTTACGTAAGTGTAAACTCATCCATCTCTCTCTATTTTTTCTTTTGTTTTCATTTACATAACCCTGAAATTAGTTCCCATTAATTCTGTGTGCAGTCTGTATGCATTGGTCTTCACCGGTATTCTGTTCAGGGTCAACATCTACAGCACAGAGTACTCTATTGGAAAAAGTCATTTTGAATATGCCTGCACGCACAAACTCTGTACTTTATGATCAACTCCTTTCAGGCAAAATCCTTGTTATTAAAATCCCGTCATTACTGATATGCAGGGGGATTTGACATTGAATCAGAAAAGCTTGATAAAAAGGGTGATTTTGATAACGAATCTCCGCCGTCGAGGTTATTTGGTTTGTCTTTGTCGGAACCCGCCCTCCTCACCCAGTTGCTTATCTTCTGTCTTAGGAGACGAGAAGTTTTAATGAGTTATTTTATTGCCTGCTTCGAGGAAGTATCCCCCTGCTAGCAATCTCACCTTTAATATTTCAAATCATCCTCAGCTCACCATCACACAAAAGAATACTCTATGGGTATAAGCAGCTTATCGGTACTACCTTTACTTCTATAATTACCTCTTAAATCAGCTTGTGATCTAGGCTGATCTGTCCCATCTTCAAAACTTCAGGCGAAATGGTTGACTTTTAAATTTAATGGTATAGATCTGGTTTGACTCTTGCTTCTGGGATGCAGACAGAAATGTGTCTGCTCACTTTACTTTTTCCATTCTCTTATATTTTTTTTTTTTTTGAGGCTGGCTATTGTTGCTGCTCAGAGGGATTTGTCAAGTAGTATGATTGCCAACACCCATAAAAGAAGATCCAGTTCTAGCATTACTCTCCCTGGGCATCAGCGAGCCCTCCTCCAGGTTTTAAACTTTCATTGTTGTTCACTTTTCATTTGTCTCTTTACAGCACTGGCGTACACTATACATATGTCAAACACCTCTTCAGTGTGTGGCGTATGTTCATAAACTCTCTGTATTTAAATTTCCCCTGTGGCACAAGTGCGCTACGTGTCAAAACCCCCCCCTTTTTTTTGCATAACCATCTATTCTTCTCCTGGCTGGGTAAGAGAGCCACCTCACCAAGCTCCACTTCTATCTCAGCGCCACCATGCACCACTGGTCCTATTAGAAACCCAAGGGCATGGCTAACAGAGCACAGAGGCACGGGCAGTGACAAATTCACAACAGAGCTTTTCTGTGAGGAATGAAACAAGCATGGAGGTTGAAGGAATGAGGGTTGAGTGAGGGAGAAAAAGAGAGAGACCTGGTGTGATGAAAGGACATGTGGCCCACTGTGACAAATGTTCTCCCGACTTGTGATTTATCATGGTCTAGAGACTAAGAGAGCAACGCAGGCAGCAGCTACAGCTCAACCACTGCAGTTACAAATAACTTCTCTGTATTTTTTTTTTCTTTTGCTTGCCCTTTTTTACTAATTTATTTATTTATCTGAGTATATAAACTGTTTTTTAACATCGCATTTTAACACAGGTCACTCTTTTTCTTAAAGCCTTGAGCTATTTGGGGGGAAACTTTACATTATCGTAATGCCCCTCTGGGACAAAGGCATTGTTTACATTATTTTGGAGTCACAGCTCTATTTCTCATTCAGGCAGAAATTGCTGAAGCGCACAGTTCGCTGGCTTATTGTTTATTGAATAAGCTTTAATAGAGCACACTGACATAGCACTTCAGAAGTTTGCATAGAATTAAGACGTGGGCTGTGCGTTTTCTCTGCATATGCTTGTGTGAGAAAGCCTTTTTTTCAGGGAAATGTGCCACTTTGTCCAGTTTTTTCAAGCCTTTATGGCTTTATGGCCCAGAACTGAAGCGGTTATGAGCATATTTGTGTGGCTTACGATTAGTTAAACCAAAAAGATGTTGCATTTCCTTTGATTATTAGTGTTTTTTAGAGTAGATTTGTTACTGTTATTCAAAAGGGAAAATAGTGGTAATTGAAAAATGTGAAGAGAAAAATCAATTTGGTATAGCAGAAACATTTTTTTTCTTTTTTTCTTTTTTTTTTACCTTTTTGTGATTTCTTGTTTAAGACTGAATCCAAATGTTGGAAACCTTTACAGTAAATATCAGACCCTATTGTGCTTCAGGTTGGTTTGTGATGTCACTGAGGGTGTAATTATTCAGAAAATTCTCAGAAATATTATTTCTTTTAGAGGAAAAGCGGATCCATCTTTAGTAGGAATAATGTTTTTTGTAGCACAAATGAATTAAAAGGCACTGTAATTATTATACACCTATACATGAGTCAGAATGACTTGCTCTTTAAAGACAGTTGTGTCCTTTTTTATGTCTCTAGCTTTTGCTTTCTTCTTCGTGTTCAGTTACTTTATCATGGAGAACAACATGTTCCATCTGCAGAAAATTACAGGGTGTACTGAGGTCATTGCTGATTACTCCAGTTTCTCTGCTACCCTCCACACACTTTACACAAAAGATTGTCCATCTAAAAACAATGTACGTTTCATAGCAAAACTGCATTCATTCTGGGAGTTATTGTACTGAAGAAAAACTGAAGATGCACTTGTGTTTGACTTGAATATCTAATTTATGCTTGTTTGCATTCCACGAAATACAATCAAATATTTCTTTAGGATGACAACCAACCCATGCGTACAGCCAAGTTATAAGTCATTTAATCAGTCGGAGATTACACGGAGACACAGAAGATAATGAGACAGCCTAAATCCACAGAAGACCCCGAATTAGTTCTCCACAACGCTTGGAACAGTGTTCCTGCCAATAATCTTGGAAACTGCACACAGTCATGAATTCTAATTAGTAAGACTTAAAAAAAAAAAAAAAGTATGCAGAAAATAACTGAATTTTGTTCTAAAAGGTGCTCAAGGTAGTATACGATAGAGCCCAATGCGTGTTGGATTTTTAAGTTCGATACTGATATTTAATGAAATAAAATTCCACCGTATATCAGCCGATACTCTGTGTCTTTCAGATGCATGAATTATAATCCGATTTACCTAACATGTGTTTATTGGAGTTATTCATTTATCTTCTATCCATCTCTGCTCAGATCCGGTGGTTGTTGCGTTTGTGGACAAACTGCAGCATTAACACTCATAACGTGGTTTAAAGGTGTTTGTGCTGTGTCATCTTTACTTTTAATTTTCATTCATTGGCCTTTATAAATCCTGATACCAGAACAGCAAATAGCTAATCAGTCAGGCCGTAGTACGCTTACAGTTAAGATAAGGTACTCCTATCATGTTTCAAACAACTAAATAATTTTAAGTGAAATATAATCTGTGTGTATTCTAAGTGGCACATTTATCTAGTTGTATTATTTATTTTGTTCTCTTTGTTTTGTTGAAATGTTGTTATAAAAGCGCTGCCGTTTAGAATGTTGCCTGTGTCGAGGGTAGGTGTAATTAGTTAAAGCTTAAAGCTTTTCGATCAATAATTTGTGTTCTTCCTGTTTAATTCAGTTCTTTGTTAAGAAATTGTTTTCATGTGCATTTTTGGTTGTTTTTACCAAAAAGAAAACAATTTAAAAAGAAGAATAAAAAAACCTACATCTTCATTCTGCAACAAGTGACATTTCTTTTTCTTCATTTCTTGAAACTCTGGTTCACACCAACAATACTGTGCTCACAAGCAATGGTTGTCTGCACAAGCTGCCATTGGCGCATTTAATAAATCTCAAAATTCAGTTCAGTTCAATTCTATTCAATTTCAGTTCAGTTTTATTTATATACCGCAAAATCACAACAACAGCTGGCTCAAGGCACTCAAGAAAACAGAGAAAACCCGAACAATCATATGATTCCCTTTGAGCAAGTGCTTTGGCGACAGTGGGAAGGAAAAACTCCCTTTTAACAGGAAGAAACCTCCAGCGAAACCAGGCTTAGGGAAGGACGGCTGTCTGCTGCGACCAAATGGGGGTGAGGGGAAAATGTTATACTTTCAGGCATGCTAAAACAAAAAGCAGATTGTGTTGCTTAAAACAACCTTAAAAGTGCATACCAAGAAAAGCTGATACACTTTTAAAGGCACACAAAATATATGTTAAATATCTGTTTTAAGTTATTTGACAATTGATAAATAGCAGTGCAATTTTTCCAAAAGCATCCCTGCTTTACTTCAAAAACTTTTACATAATTTGATTTTTTTTACTCCCTTCCTTGCTCTTGAAAACTGTCAGCCTGTAGTCCACAAAACAGTTCAGTGCTGCAATTGCAAATAATGAGGTGTAATTTTAAAGAAACTGTTGTGCAAGAATGAATCCTTTCCAGTCAAATCAATTTATAATAATGATACTGATGACATTTGATGCTTGTTCGAGATCATTTCCTCAAAGGTTGGAGCTCTAACTTCCCTGAAAAAAAAGCACACACAAAAAAGAAAAGCAGCAGAAAGCTATTGTGCTGGTATTTTTCTCTCCAGGTTCCCACTTCCTGGTGAAAGGAGTCCTGCATGTGGCTGTGAAATGCGCCGTCAGAGCTGTCCATTAAGTGGTGCTGAAATCTATTTCAGCACATCGAGGCTTTTGATGGCGTCTGGATCAGTACTGGGAGCTGTCCTTTTGCCTGGTGTTGAAATGCGTTATAGTGTGCTGGCTTTTTTTTTTTTAACAGAGTTCTAAATGTGTTAGCAGGTGCTGGCAGTGTGCTGTTACTCTGCGTGTAGCAGATAGTGTTGGTTCTTGAAAAAGTGAAATGGCGTGCTGCTGAAGAAGCACTTTCTATCACCTAAAAGAGCAAGTGAAAAAGTGCTAATCACAGCTGCTTTGAGTACCTTGTTTCAAAACAGCCCCCCCCCCCCCAAAACC
>VVHJ01020482.1:6912-19985 GCA_015107715.1 Tylochromis polylepis
ACAAACAGTATCCCGCAGTTGTTTATGTTTTTAAACCCATTTTGCACAGAGAGGCATTTTTTGAAAAATGTATTGATAGCAATGTTGAATATTCTTACACAGTAAAAAAAACAAAAACAACTACGCATAAAATAATTACACTATAACAATGGCTTGTTTTTCTGTTATTTAAAAGAGGTAGTAGATTATTTTATTGCTACCTGTAATTTATTGCAGTTTACTTTAATTTTTTTAATTGTTTACAAAAGGTTTTAAGTGTGAAATAAACTGCAATGGAGTTTGAAAACAAAATATGGGTGTGTGTGGTTGGAGGATGTGTTTGTGCCGGGGGAGGGGCAAAGATTTTCTTGTAAAACAAAGGGGGGCCTAGCAAAAAAAAAAGTTTGGGAACCACTGAGCTAGCATCACCTAGCTTGGTTAACAAGTTGCATATAGGCTGTATAGGTGTGTTACAGACTGCTAATTAGTGATAATGAGTAACATATGAAAATAATAGAAGTTTGCACACCAAAACTTGAGTATTAAAGATGCCTATATCCGGAAGCTACAGCTATATGTGTCAGTAATTAGCTACCATTATAAGTATGAGGCAAACTACCTTTTTTATACCAGACTGTAAACATTTTTTCCTCTTGTACAGTCATTTTAATGTGGACGTCTGTAGGGATTGACTCACTTTTGAAAGTAGCCTCGAGTGACTATTTAAGGAGTTACAGTATTTGGAACTTAATGGTGGCTTCATTTTCAGCCCCAGGTTGTTTTTTTTTGTTTTGTTTTTTTTACATTTTTACAAGCCATTCAAGATTCAACATTTATTATCAGTAGTGTGACACAGGGTTGCATAGAGAAATTGTGGGTATAGTCTCATATGTTACTAAATAAAAAATATAAGAATTTATAAGAATTAAAGAAGATTATTCCTTAATTATTTGATGATGATGGTAAGCCAATATAATTTGTGTTTGTCTTACAATTACAAAAGTTGAATAATTTAAGCAAAAAAGGTAATGAGAGAAAAAAGTATTTAAAATTTTCTGGTACTTTCTGGTGCCTTCTATAGAGAAGAAGAAAATAAATATATTAAATACATCCAACCTGACATAATAGAGCATGTCTATTATGTCTTATGTATAGTAATTATAAGCCCCGAGGAAGCTTATCTTAGTATAAAGACACAAAAATAATTATAAAATTAATTCCATAAAATAAAATGAAAGCTTGGCAACCACTGTTGTAATACATATTTTGCCCAACAGTTTTGTAAGTAGAATTATTAAGTAATGAAGAGGTTGCCTCACTAATGGCTGCCAGTGGATTTTGGCTAGAACATTAGGTAAGGTCTTAAGTGCATTTAGTCCTAATGGTTCATTAATTAAAAATGTTAAGAAAAATAGATGTCATTTAACTCTCCACACAGAGGTTCCCTGTCCTTACATAGTTCTAATCCCCTCAACTAAGGGCTTAACAATATTTTAATATTTCTATTTTGCATTTGAAGCAGGGCAGAGTTGCTCATCAAGGTCCTATCACAGGCTGTAAACTGCATAAAGTAAGTGGTAGTAAGTGGTTAGGACTTGGCAAGTACTGACCACTGGATGGGGTTTTCTTAATTTAGGCCAATATCTACTCCCCATGGGGAGAGCAAGAATAAGTATGTTTTCAAAATCATGAGTACACACACAGCCACATCAGTGACTCTGTCTTTTAATAGGAAAGTAAAATTTGGGGAATAAAACTTTTTTTGTAATAATGTGTATTATGAAAGAAAACATATAGATGCTAAAGTATTTATTGGGGTAACTGGACTCCCTTTGTAGTTCACCAATATGAATATAAAAAGGTAACAATCCCACGATGACCTCCTCTTATCAAATTGTGTACTATTCAACCAATGAAAATGTGTATGTCCACATATCAATAGGCATTTAATATGCAAGTACAAATATAGTTGTTGAATGTGTACATACTAAATAAATTTGGAGACTAAATCCACAAAAAAATAAAAAACAAAAACCGAGTGTGATGGTTGACACAAGCTCCACTTGTTAAAATTAGCCAAACCTGCTGATTGTATGGTTACCATTGAAATACACCATACTGGCTGTGACTGAATTATTTCTTTACTGAGGGGGCTAATCAAGACCACTTTACCATGTTTTGAAAAATAAAATAATTATGTTTATCCAGCAACATCCAAGCAAGTTGGAACAATGACTCAATGAAATGGCTGTGTTCATAGATGGAATGCTATAACAATGGGAGCGATTTAAACAATTGGCAAATAATGTTATTCAATTATTATGTGTGACAGAAGCCCAAAGAGAAGCGGACTTTACCTTGATGGCAGTGGAGGCGATCTGGATGTGGTGGAGCTTGTGCAGGGTGCTCTCCCTGTCAATGAAGTAGGAGGCAGCCAGCTGGTGCAGAGCTTCCAGCGTCACAGCTGTGCCATTTGATTCACTCCCTTCGGATGTTCGACTCAACTTTCGCTTGTCCACAAATATCATTAATGACTCTTCCCCTACAAAATGCAGACGCAGTGACACATACAGATTTATTATTAATGACTCCTCCGTGTGAACGTGAGCATCATCATACTCAGTTCTGTGGCTGTAAATCTTAACACATGAACACCTGTCAGCTGTCATCATCATCTTTATAAAACTCATAGAGATGGAACCCTGCTAAGAGAACAAACAGCATTTGTTACTACACCCTAATTTAGTGATGACTCTATTGCCATATTGCACAAATTGAGATGCTTTGTAGAAGTCTTTTAATAAAAAAGGTTTTTGAAGAAGCATCTATAGCCACAATCCTTTCACAATGAAAGCAAAACCCTTTCTGTATTATTTTGTACATTTTTCAGATAAAAGCTACATACATTTTCCATACAATAACCCTGTAAGCACAGGTGCACAAGTTGATCCTGCTAAAAAATTCCTCACTATTCCACTGATCTGAAGGTGGCAGGAATATGCCAGGAAACAAACCAACAAGGGAAATTAAGAAGACTGTGATGCAATAAAAACTGGACATAGGCGCGGAAGGATTTAATGTGCAGTTCAAAAAGCAGCATTGCAATTTTTTTTTATTTTATACAGAGTATGGAAAGTCATTCTGCATATTGGAGGTTGCAAAACACAATACCGTTTGTTAACCAACATCACTTTATATATTACAATATTTTTACAGAGCACTACTAGCACAGGCTAAAGGTAATGCTGTGTCTTATCTTCGACGTGCAGCTGTATTTTCTTTCCTTTTGTTTGCAACCAATAATGTGCAAGATTGTCTCCCCGATCTATTTGAATACTGTTGGTATTCAGAGTTTATGCACAAGAGACAAAAGATGAAAAGAGCCAAACAGAGCAGCTGGGAGGTGATTGAACACCAGATAGCTGGGGGCTCTGCTGCACATTACAGCACTCAGGCTAACTTAGATCTATTGTTATGGAAACAGATGATCTACTGACAGTTTCAAAGACAGATTTTACATGTTGAGTCAGAGAATCTGTGTTTAAAAACATACAAATGATTCCACATTCACGGCCAAAATTAACTTAAATATTTAGAGTAGCTGAACGAGCGCAAGGCAAAAAGCTTTTGCGTATTAAACATGGTTAACTGACAGACTCCCTGCTGCTAGAGGTTTACTCTTATTTGAAAGATTACCCTTGATGCCAATTTACTTATTTGATAGACTAAAGTCAAAAACAACAAAAATAGGCAGACAGAGACAGTATGCTTGCATATGTACTTGGTTCTTTTCAATGGAATAGTTGTTGGAACACAAGTTACAGCAATAAAATTGTGAAGCTAAATAAAAAAAATGAAAGTCCCTTTAGCATTTTTTATTTGGGTTTTGAAGTAGAGAAGAGAATTTTAAAGATGAAAGGGAACTGAAAATGCTCCAAAGTCTCAACAGACAAGCAAAACATGAGGCTTTTTCCCCACTCTCTGTCAAATTCACTCTGGGTCTCAAGCTGAAATACTTGTAAAGATCCTAAAAAAGTTTCTTAACCCTCTGTGGTCTAACTCGTCATTGGTGATGACTGGGCTAGGATTAGTGTTAAGGTAGGGCCCAGGGTTACAGTTGACACCTATGATGACTTAGACATCAGAGGGTTAAAATTTCTTGTTGTGTAAAAAAGGCTGTCTTCATCTGGCTTCCTAAAACATCACCTTGTTATTCACATGTTTTAAGGCAAGTCAGTAAAAGCAAAGATAACCACAAGCCGTGTTCTTTATTTACCTCCCAGTGTAGCAGAGAGCAGGAAGTGGGTCCCGTATTTCCTGATAATGTTGTCTGTGATGGCGCTAAGACTGGGCCTCCTGCCCAGCTGCCTAATGGTCTGGAGGAACTCAGGGTCCAGAGGCAAAGAAAAGCCATTGTTCTCTTGTCTCTCCAGGGCCAGGCTGTTCACCTTCCATCGGCCAAACTCCCTGCAATGTCACACAAACACATGCTCACTGTAAGCAAAGGAAAACAACAACATGAATGCTGCATTCATGCTCGCTTGAAAACAGTCCAGCAGAAGCCAAATGTTATATGGACTCCTCCATAATTAGGTCTTGATTAGTCTTTCCTTTGCTGTCAATACATGACACGAATCTTGGGGCTGTTTTGGGACATTTCCCCTAGACACACAATGCAAAGACTAAATCCACCGCATTGATCTGAACAGTAGTTGCAAAAAATGAAAATAGGGTCCCTTGCCGTTTTAAAGCAGCCAGGACGCAGCTTACCCCTCACAATGAGGCCCATATTCAGAACTGTTCCTTGCTGGGCATAAAATGTGATGTATGCATAACCTCTAAGTGAATCATGTGTGCCACTCTTTAAAAGATGAATGATCTCATGCTGTTGCTACCTCCAGCTCACAGAATTGCTTTGCACCATGGTGTAAAAAATATTGTGTTTTTCCACCAATTTTAAATAATAGAGCAATCTTTTCACATCTCCAGTCACTGTTTGAGGAGCTGTGGCTGGACAGTCTGTAATCATGGGTGGAGTCTTGCTGCTTTTAGGACCTCTTTTGGAGAGAACAGGCTTCATCTGTAGTCGATTGATATTCAGCCTCGCCTTGGAGTTTGCCAGCTGCCTTTATCTACCAAGTGCAGACTGAGTGCTGTGGCTTGATGCATAGATTAGTGCTATTCAAATACAGCTGGTAATAAATAAGGTTCTTCCCCCAAACTAGCAGGGGAGAAATCTAAGACCTTTCAGTCATATTGGGTAGTTGACTTGGCTTTTGGGAAATTTGCTCGAGGCATTAGGGTAACATAAAACCTGTTATATCAAAGAATGGCTGCAACACAACCATGTCTTCTCAAAGATGTATTACAAAACCAAATGAACTTTAACCCTCTGAGATCTGACTTCTTCATTTGTAACAACCCCAACCTTAACCCTTCCTCTAGTCGTAGGCAATCAGAATATGAATCTATTGTTTTATTGAATATATCGCCAAAGTCTTAGCAATCAGGGAACAAAAAAATTAAATGTTCTCACTGGCAGACATCACAAACTATTTAAATGTTTCCAGATAGGTCTTTTTTGCCTTTCTCCAAAACATCTCTTTAGGGATAGGTTTTTTACTTGTGATGACTTGGTTAAAGAAAATTTTCAAGTGCTGGGAAATCATTTATAAACACTAAACCTTTATTGCTTGTCCTTATATTCTGTTGCGTATAAACTGTTACAATTGTTATTATTCATAATGTCCAAAATTTCAAAAAGTAAGTCAGGATATGCTTTGTTGGGCAAAAATCCAGGCTTCAGACAACGAGTCTTTTGTCATTACACACCATCAGTTAAAAAAATGGAGAGTGTCTTTGTTTTCATTTTAACATTTCAACTTTTAAATTCAGTGCAGCGCCTGTTTAACTTTTACACCTCTCTCTCTCTCTCTCTCTCTCTATATATATATATATATATATATATATATGTATATATGTGTGTGTGTGTGTGTGTGTGTGTGTGTGTTGATTAGATCAATATTCACATTACTGTACATGCATTTAATAACAAAATAATGTACTTCAATAATATACATCATAACTGTTTTTGACTGTTCACTGTTCACTACCAATCTGCACACTGCTGATTTGCACACCTTTTTAATTTTGATTTTTAACTTTAATTTTATACTCGATTTTTAATTTTAGTTTTATTCTTGTATCTGGTTGGGAATTGCACAGCAATAAGCATTTCACTGCATGTTGTACTTTGTATGACTGTGTATGTGACAAAAAAAATTGAATTTCAATATTCCTAAAAAAAAAAATCCAGTATTAAAAAGCCCATATTCCTGTATCTTTATCATACTTTTTCTTCTTTTACGTACATAAAACATAAACAAATGTCCCTAACATTTGGTCTGTGTAGTTATTCTTTTACTCAGCTCTGCTAGGATTAGCTGGTTGTCGTCTTTGTGGCTTTCTAAATGTGTGTGTTGCCAACAGGGAAGTTGCAGGGTGCCCTGGGTAAACTATACAACACTCATGACATGGTTGAAGGTTGAAGGGTGTTTCTCCCATCTCTTCCTTATCTGCTTTTATAAAGGCTAATACTGATGGAATGAAAATAGCTAATAATAAATGATAATACTGGCCTGCTGATAAATCTTTCTGGCTCTAGTGTTGATTCTTTGTAGGTTTCTGTTGAAGGTTGAATAGCGTTCTGTTGTTACACACTGCTTTGCTAGGTATTTCTTTCAGGAAGACGTAATCTATGTTGTAACTGAAGCTTCAGTATCTTTCAGAGGATTCAGGATTTCACAAGGAGATAAAAGATAACAGGATAATACTGACAATTTCCACATGCCTGAGCTACCAGCTTATGTGATATATATAAGAAGTAATCTATCAAACATTCAGAAAACAATTTTTGCTGTAGATTTCTTCACAGCTTGAAATGTCCTTACAAAGAACCCAGTGAAAACTGGGATTTATCACCTCTCTCAAACATACTCCCTACATTCCACAGGCACACACCAACTTCCTCATGCAAAGATAAATGCATGTGCATTCACACACCCTGCAGCTTCAAACATCTGAACAAAGCTGCCTTTGCTGCAACAACTTTGCTATCGCCCAGAACATTGCATAGCCCCCATGGGTGCGGGCCTGCTGCCAATCAATTTTCCACCAATAACAATGACCCCCTGAGAAAAATACAAAACAGAAAACAGCTCATTAAGTCCTGTTTCATGTCGGTGTTTCTCTATAACGAGCGGCCATTAGTGTTTCTTTCCATCCGCTGGGGCCATCTGAAGGAGGGACCAATGGAGAGAGAGAGAGAGAGATGGAGAGCATTGCTGTGATCGGCACACTGCCTCGCTATCCTGCTCACTGATGGACATTTTTGAACGGTGTCACAGCTAAGCTGCAGAATGACAGTCTCGCACACACATGCACACATTTGTTGATGAAGACTGCAATTCAATCTCACCATTTTGCACGTAGACACACAAAGAGATCTTGCATTTCATGGAAGAGTGCAAGTTTATTTCACCCTTTACTCTTCTCAGTGAGTCTGGAGTCGAGTAACTGGAGTACCCTATCTAACACACACACACACACACACACACACACAATAGGCAGGCTTATTCTACCCACAGCTCTGTGCAGCAGGGGGCTTCCTGCGCTTCTACCTGTCAGCCCCCCCTCTGAGCAAGCTGGAGTGCTGTGTGAACCAATAGGTGGAGTGCGACACAGGTCATGATCAGAGCATGGGATTTGTACCCTGCTACTTGTCCATCACCAGATGTCTCAGATACATCACTCAGTATGGACTGCCTGAGGGCGTCTTAGTGTCCAATATAACAAACCATGGACTCAACCTAGCGAATAGCATGCTAACAGTTGAAATATGGCAACGAGCACAGGAATGAACACTTCAGTCGGTTCACTATGTCACTGAGCACACCAAAGGAGCGTCTGCTTCTTCTGATCCTCCCCCAAGGTATGTTAATGTGGGAATTACTGCAAGAAAATTAAATATTTTAAATTATTCATTAAAAAATATGCAGTTTAAAAAGAAAAAAGGGTACTTTGTTGTGAATCAGTTTATAGCAACAGTAGGATTGGATGATTTTTTTTTTTTTAATCTTTTCATTGTTTTTATTGAATCTGAAAATTACTGGACCTCAAGGTATCTATCTGTACCTTTTCAGGTGCCAAAAATGCAATGTATATATATATGTATATATGTTCCAGATTTTAAGCTGCAGTATCAGGAGACAGTCTATGTTTAAAAATATTTTTTTTAAATAGTAAAATGTTAATTTTACTCTTAGAGTTTAAGGTTTTACTGATTCTTTTAAGTTAATTGAAATGCATTTAAGTCATTTTTTGCTTCAAGTTTCATTCTCTATCTGTCGTGTAAATCTCAAGCAAGGTGGTGCAATGTTAGCACAGTCACCTTACAGCAAGAAAGTTCTAGGTTTAAACCTGCTGTTGTTCTACTTGTGCCTAGGTGCAGATGTGAGGTAAGCAAAGCTCCGAGTAGTCAGTAGACTATTAGAGTAGTAGATGAGAGAAGACCCATATGAATGCCAGGCTGTTTCTAAGTGTATGACTGAAGAAGATATAGAAACAACAATATAAACACAAGTTTTTTTGTTTACATTAGGTACAAATTTGTCCCCAGAGATTCAAGACTGGTCTTTGTAAAAACCAGTACGGCCTGTTTAGAATAAAACTGTAGTAAAGGGTACGTCCCTAATGACAGGCAGAAAAGAGTACATTATCATTTGAGAGTTTATGACGTTAAGGATTCAGACCTCAAGTCAAAATCCTCATACACATTTGATTAAAAAAAACACACATAAGAAATATACCATTGTGATGATACATAACCAAGTTGGAATAATTTCAAATGGACCTGCACAACAGTTGATGTTGATCAATTAGCCTGAACGTGTCTTTGGCTCATTTACAAACTGCAACCCAGTCACACTTGGTCAACATTGTGTGAATACATCATGTAGTTGATTAATAAGACAAACCTCTGCCCTTGATCTGTATACAGCACTGAGACTAATGACACTTGAATCTGAACCTCTGCCATTTACACACGTGCACATTTTGCAAAAACAGATTTATTATACAGTTTTTTTTTTCCTTTGGCTGTTTGTTTTTATAATATAATTTATTTAAAATTATTCTGTGTCTGTAAGTTAGGTTGGCATGAATAATCCTCATAGCTTCTACGGGTCTACGGCTCTTTTGGTGTCTCTTTCAAGTTAATTCTAGCGAGCTATAGTGCATTTTCATTTCCACCCACCAGAAGAACAATTAAATGTCACAAAGAAAGAAAAATAAGCTTGACTTGTCTTTGCAGGTGTTCTGCTTGTATTCATACACTCTTTCTGGCAGTGAGGCAATTACTGTTAAAGACAGTTTTCCTCCATCTCTCATTTCTTTGCTGTTTTACTCAGATACTGTGTAATGACTTTACAGCAGTTAGGTCCACGTCATTGCACTACAAAACTCTGGATTCAAATTGTGATTCATGAAGACAAAATGCCAATATTTAAACACTGGAGAAATCTGTGGCCTATATGATAATTAATGCACATTTGTCAGTGGTATAAAGGGGATGACATTAATTAAATACTTTTCTTTCCTCACCACTTAAGAAAAGTCTAATTTCACCTTTGACTTCAGGCAGTACTGTACCTTTCTTTAATGATATACTTGTCTTTCTTTTCACATATGATTTTTCTCTCATACAGCTTATGTTTATGTATTTTATACTGTTTAAACGACAGTGTAATCTGATTGCCAGTTAGATCCTGTTCACACCGGTAAATGAGAGCCTACTCCAGTCAGTTTCTTTGCAGATACTGAAAACATCAATTACTCAATCTCTTGCACAATTTTGTCATTGGTTGAGATTGTTACTTTCTCAGGCCACTCTTGCTAAAGTAATCAAATTGCTGCAAGAAATGAAAGTGAAATTCTTGACTGAGCTTGAGCAAATGTTCCTCACATGGCAGATGTGTTGCAAGAGGAAGCAATAACTAATTCATTATGTAGAGCTTGTGTTCACTATTGGTATTTTATGGATGAACACGGAAATTTCATAGATATTTTCACTTTATTAGTTATATCTGTGCAGCAGTACATTCCCTCAATAAGGTACAGCCATGTGCAAAAGTCTTGAGCCACACCTCATTTCTTTATATTTTGCTTCCAAAGAACCAGACTTGGATTGTTTTAAAAGCATTCTTGTGCAATAGTTTCCACTTAATATTGACCTACAAATGAATCAAACATAGCTAATACACCTAATTTAAGAGATGTGTTTAACACACAACTTAGGAAAAAACAGTTTTAAATTATTATCCTTGGGAACTTTATTACTAGCAGCCTATGGCAAAAACACATAATTTGTGCCCAATTCTTTAGTTGAATCTACAAAATGCCAAAAATAATGCAGAATGACAGCCATAAATATATTTATATTTGCACCAAAAGTGATTCCAAAAGAGCTATTAGCCGAAAACGTGGCATATCTCACCATGGGGAATAGGGTGTCCTTAAAATATCGGAGGAAGCTACACGAGTAGAGGACAAAACAAGAAGTGACAGGCCTAAAAACCATCTACAGCAGATGAACTGTATCTGAAAGTCAAGTCCTTAAGAAACAGAGAAAAATCCAGTAAAGACCTCACACAGGACATGAGAGATGCATCGCGATTCATCTATTGTTCACTGCTCAGAAATTGTCCCCATATCACAAATGGTCTCAGTGGGAGAGTGGCTGTTCCTGCTTTCCTTCCTTCAGGGAAACAAAGAGAAAGGGCTGAGGTAGGTCAAACTCCTCCAAGAGGATTGCCTGGCGAACTACTGCTGAAGGCTACTTAAAGAAATTAAAGAAAGCCTGCCTAACAGAGTTCAAGATATGTTGAAGAATAAAGGTGGTCATACTAAATATTGACTTTGAGCTCATTAGGAATGTGCAGACTCTGTTTTTGCCTTATGTGCTGTATTTCCATGTACAGGATCTGTGCAGCTTTCAATAAATGACTGCAACTGCATCCCAGCAAAAACATAAAGAAATAAGGAGTGGCTCAAGACTTTTGTACAGTTCTGTATCTGTGACCTGGAACATAGCCATGGCTACATTAATCTGTAATAAAAAAAAAAAAAAAGATCTAAAATGGACCTTTAATTCATAGTGATTAAAACCACTACAGGACTGTATTAAATTAAAAGAAAACAGGGCAAGAGACAAATAGTACTGCTAATAAATTTTGATGAATAGGGAAATGAAAACTAAAAACTTGCTAGCAGCACTTCATCATTATTATTTTATCATGATATACAAACACATGCTTCTCATCAATAAGGGCTAACTAAGAACATATTGTTGTGTTTTGTAGCTGGGTTACCCCAGATACCAAAATAACCCACTGTGCAAAACAGTTGCTTGATGTAGACTCAAAGTTATTTCAAGGACCTCCCTAAAGAGAATAGAGCAAAATGAGAGAAATGTCCTTCATGCTCCATTCAGTAAGATAAACCAAATGTACACGTATTTAGAAAACCTTGCGAACAAACCGCGGACACGCCACTGCTTTTGACGTCACATTTTCTTTTCCTTTACTGCAGTTTGCGTCTCCCTACTCTTTTAATCTGATGTGACATTGATCCTTCTCAATATGCATGCATCATTAGCAAAAGGGAAATGGTTTTTAGAAATTAAGAATTACAAACAAAGAGGCTTTTCTTTTGAATGACATCAAAAGAAATTCTACTCATGCCAGTTGCGTAATGAGCATATCCCAGAAAGACACCTTCATAGTGGCTCCCATCAACTTTGTTAATTGAGCTACTTATGATGTCGTCTTTAAAAAATGAGTTGGAGAGTGAAATGAGAGTGGGAGTAGGATAGGAGAGGAAAAAACAGACTCTCACACTCTCCATTTCTTTTAGTCATCGACGCACCAAATAAACAAACTAGGGAAGAAAGGAAGATCAAGATGGGGAAAGTGAGTGTAATGATGTAGTTAATAGCTGCTGGTTGTGAACGCTTTGCAGAATTGCCACCAACAGTTTGTCCAACAACATCAAACAAACATTAGACCATTAATTTGTGAGAATCCTATTAAACCCGCTGAGAGGTCCTATAAACAAGGCAACATACCGCTTCCTGTTCATTTGGATTTCTCATGCCTTTGATACAACTAAGTGATACTCAAGTACACGTTTCAAACACTCGACTACCACCTAAGAGTGTGACCAGTGTCAGTGGCAGTCTAAAACTCCTGTAGAGCATATATATGAACTGGATTGTGAATGCAAAATTATGCAGTGTAAGTTATAATAATACTGTATGTATAATACTTTAATACTATTTTGTCTAATTATGTAAAATCCTATAACATTATGGAATAGAGATTTTTATACACAAACACAAAATACTAAAAACAATTAGAAATAAAATTATGACCAACTTAAAAAGATTTCAGACATTAAAAAAACAAACAAGGAAATTATTCCCTGTTGTTTCTCTTCCTGCCTCTCTCAGTTGTCATTGTCTAAAAAAGGCAAAATGCTCAAGCGATAACAAAAGAAATGACCCGTCTTGCTGATGTTTATCATTACTGTGTTATTAAAATTATTGCTAGTGACAGTGCAGCAGCTGCTGGACACTAGTAGGGATAGTTTCCAATATTGTGCACCCTTGAAATCAAGAGTTATCATTACATACTTTTAAAGGCCTTTAGCTGTATAATGTATTTAGTTAGGTAGACTTGTTCAAGTTGGACACCCTTCAGTCAAAACATGGCTTTAAATATAATATTAACTAATTAATTATTAATTAAATGAGTTCAGTTTTTTGCACCAGTTTTACTCTTCTCTTTTTTTTTTTCCTTTTTTTAAAATATTTTTTTTCCAGGACCACCAACAAAGCACCAAGTGATGGCATATCTTTCCGTCCCTTCTGTCCGTCAGACTTTAAAAATCCTACCACTCCACTGAGTTAACTAATGATCTGGCATGACATGAAATATTCTCTTGGTTATCCCCCCCCCCCCCCCCCACCCCCGCAAAGA
>VVHJ01020488.1:1964-32395 GCA_015107715.1 Tylochromis polylepis
CAGCCGGGGGCAGTCTGCTTGTCTCCACCCCAGGGAAAAGGGCAACATCTCCTGGGTCTGGGGGCAGATTGCCCCTCTGGGGGTGATGGTTCCTGGACCTAGGGATATAGAGTATATTTGGGGAGTGTGAGTGTGTGTACAGTGTTTATTTCTGTTTGCCTCCACATTGGGCGAGTGCTGAGTATTTGTATATGTGTGCATGAGGGTGGGAATACATGTTTGTGTCTGTGTGTTCCTGTTTGTCTATGTGTCAGGTTGGATCTTAGACTCCACGTCTCTGGGAACATTTCAGGCCCCCCCAGGTGTGGGGGGCCTATTTCCCCCACCACACTCCCTGCCGGTGGCTGTTGCCCTCAACTGTCGGTGCATTGGTGGTTCTCGGTGCCTGGGGCTGGGCGCTCAGGTATGTACTGGCTCACTCCCGGCCTGGCGCCCATGGCTTGGTCGGGCCCCTTCAGGGGGGTGGGGGGAGGCCCGGGGCCCAGTCTGCTCAGGCGTAGCTGGCTGCCGGCGGAGCCTGCGGGCACGTTGCTAAAGCCCCCTGTAGCTTCTGCACCGTGGCTGCTGGGTGACCCCTGTCTGGGGCTCTCATCAGCTCTTTCCAGGAGGGTGGCACTACTGCCCTTCTGGTGGTCTTCCTTGGGCTCTCGCGTTCTGGGGGACCTCTAGATGTCTGGGGCCTGGATCTCCTCCATGCCTGCTTCATGTCCTGGGGGGCAGGGATATGGCTCCCCACACCCACTATCAGATAGTTACATGGAGAAACCTTCTGAATACAAGCGTGCTCGTGCACACAGGTGTACACACAGGTGTTCACAGACTTCAATGTTATTTATGTCACAACAACAGTTGCCAACAGTGAGTTTGAAAACGTGAAAGCAAAAGGCAGTCTCAAAAGAAAGAGGAGAGAATGGGGGGTGGGAGCAAAAACAGATATAAAAGGTCTTTGAGTAAAAGCTCTTATCAGAGAGCTGCAGGATCTGCAGTTATATGATAATGGAGATACAGAAAGGAGCCAAGCTTTGTTTTCCACAACTTCTCAATGATTCCTGCATGAAGCCGACACTTCACTGGTTCAAAGCTGTGCTTCTGTACATTGTACTGTTCTGCATCTCTCTGATCACTGTTGCTCTGAACCTCCTGGTCATCATCTCAGTCTCCCACTTCAGGCAGAGATTAACTTTTCAGTTAAAACTACAGTTTAATTTTTAGATATGTGAAAACTTAGATTTACATCAATGAATGAATCAAGTACAAGAGATAAATTTCTTCGTCTCAACCATGACTGTTGAGTAAGCATAATCATGTTTTAACTAAAGAAACATTTTCACTAAAGACATTTTGGCATGATTAACACATGACATGAACACGTTCTATCAACTGTCTTATCTTCTTCACAGTCTCTCTTCCAGCAGAGATGTACTTTTGAGCTGAAATCACTGTTTAAATTTTAGAAGGTTCAGCGCATGATTTAGTGATGAATGAAATTAATTTGGTTCATTCTTTGATGCATTTTAACCAATGTAATTTTTTTATTTGCTTAGATTGAATCATGCCTTACTAATATAAACATTTTTACTAATAGAATTTTCATTAAAGATATTTTGACATTATTAATTTGTATTATATTCTTTTCTTTCTTGTTGCAGGCAGCTTCACACACCCACTAACATCCTGCTCCTCTCTCTGGCTATCTCAGACTTACTTGTCGGTCTCCTGTTGATGCCTTTAGAAATCTTTAGAAACACAGCCTGTTGGGTATTTGGTGATGTTATATGTTCTCTTTATTTGTATCTGAGTGGCAACATTACCTGTGCTTCAACGGGAATCATAGTTCTAATATCAGTTGACCGCTATGTGGCTATTTGTGACCCTCTGCATTACCCCACCAGAATTACTGTGGCGAGAGTCAAACTCTGTGTTTGTCTGTGTTGGTTTTATGCTATTTTCTACATCACTCTTTACCTAAAAGACTTCCTCATTGAACCAGGCAGGTATAATTCCTGCTATGGAGAGTGTGTACTTGTCATCAATGATACTGCAGGAACTGCTGACCTTGTTTTATCTTTTTTTTTTTCCAGTTTCTGTCATCATAGTTCTGTATATAAGAATATTTGTGGTAGCTGTGTCTCAGGCTCATGCCATGCACTCTCATGTTTCAGCAGTTGCACTTCACCGTTCATTGAATCAAAAATCTAAATCTGAGATGAAAGCAGCCAGGACTCTAGGGGTTCTTGTAGTTGTGTTTCTTGCAGGCTACTGTCCATTTTACTGTTACACTCTTGTTGAAGAAAATGTGGTCAGTGATTCATTTGCATTTTTTGTGATCATTGCCTTTTATTTTAACTCTTTTCTAAACCCAATGATCTATGCCCTATTTTATCCCTGGTTTAGAAAGTCTGTTAAATGTATCATCACTCTGCAGATCTTTAAGCGTCACAGCAGTGATACTAACATACTATAAACAACAAACTAAAAAAAACCCTTTGATTATACGTCAGTAAATCCATACATCTAGTAATCTGGAGAAAAGAAAAATTGCATTTGAATGTTTCAAGAAAGTAGATAGGAAAAAAGATGTTTTATTTTACTAACAACAGCTTTACTCATACACTTGTATATATTTAATGCCTTTTGTGTTAAAACAATTTTCTTGAATAAGAACTGATTTGTTTTAGTGATCGAAAACAATTATTAAGTGTGACCACATTTATGTATCTGAGAAAAAAAATCAGTAAAATGTACAGATATAATTTTTCTAATTTCTGATTACATTATTATGTAATGATACAACGAGACGTTAGAGGGTCACAGCAACAGTTCCTGCATAGAAATTAAATTCAGTTGTACAACAACAGTCACCTCTAGGTGCTTTATTTTAAATAGTAAAGTCCATATAATAAAAGAAGAAAAACCCCAACAATCAGAAGACCCCTCTATTAGCACCACTTGTTGACAGTAGATATCAAAAACTCCTTTAAAACAGGAAGAAACCTCCAGCAGAACCAGGCTCAGGGAGGGGCAGCTATATGTCACAACCAGCTGGAGATGAGGAGAAGAGTACAGGACAAAAGACATGCTGTGGAAGAGTGCCAGAGATTAATAATAACTAATGATTAAAGACAGAGTGGCGAGTAAACACATTCACACGCAGTTGATGAAAAAAGAAAATACAGAAGATACTGAAAGCTTTATGAAAAAGGTAGTACAATTACATAGCAATACAAATGTATGATGTGCCTTCTAATAATACTACCTAAGGGAAGCATGTTAAATTAAAAAAGAATTAGTCCTAGCACGGAGCCCTGTGAAACTCTATAACTAAACTTAGTGTGTGAAGAAGACTCCACATGCTTGAGGATACAATGATTAAACAGAAATAAGTTAAAGAGTTTCCAAACAATAAGCTATAGGTCACAAAAAAACCCGAAGAATGTGATAAGGTAAAGTACATAGCATTCCATAAAGGAGGTGAGAGAGATGAGAGAAGCCCACAGAGTTATTAGAGCATGGGATGGCATGCAGAAGATGGCAGACAGAAACTAATGGCTAAAACAGAAACAGAAGACATTGTCCCAGTGCCGTTCCTGCTCCACTGACTCTCTTCAAGGATGTGTCCTGTCGCCTGCTAAATAGTCATGAAAATCAGTATTTAGCAGTCTCATCATCAGATTGCCAGACACATTAGTGTGATTTGTCACTGCAGAGAACACATGTCTGCTGCTTTAGAGTCCAGCAGCAATATGCTTTACACCAGTGCATCTGATGCTTTACATTGCACTTGATGATGTAAAACTTGGATGCAGCTGCTCGGCCATGAACAACCCATTCCATGAAGCTCTCTAGACACTGTTCTTGAGCTGTTATGAAGGATACACATGAAGTTTGGAGGTCTGTAGTCTGTAGGTTGGCCACTTCTGTATACTAGGCACCTCAGTATCCGCTGATTTGTGATTTTACATGGCCTGTTGCTTTCATTCCCAACCACCACATTGTTATAATACCACTAACAGTTCACTGAGGAATATTTAGGATCAAGGGAATTTCACAGCTGGACTTGTTGCATGTGTGGCATTCTATCACAGTACCACACTGTGATAGAAGTGAGATCCTGAGAGCGATGCATTCTTTCACAAATGTTTGTGGGAGCAGTCTACATGTCTAAGTGCTTGAACTGGACATCCTGAATTCAATGATTTGGATGAGTGAGTGAATATTTCCAGCAATACATTTTATCTATAATTTGTGTGGACATGAGCATCTGTGGTTCTTGTCAACAAAAGCTGGTGAGACCCCACATGATTCTCAGCAGCACTGAGCATGGCGGCGCGCTAATGATCAAATGTTTCAGTCACTATTTTTCTCCACCAATTTAATCTTCGACAGCTTTAAAGATAAATTTCAACCAGTGTCAGCACTCTGGAGGACTGTAAAGAAGATATGGATAGTGTTTTGAGTGCATGGTTATGGCCCTGCTGGAAATCCTGCATAAAGACTTTCAGATGCTGCATGAGTCTGTAGAGTACAGTCAGCAACATGTGGAAACATTCGCTCCTGAAAATGCGGCCCTCACCGAGAGAATGACCTGGCACTTGGGAATTTCTCACCCTATCTCTAAGGGAGAGCCCAGCCACCCTTCAGAGGAAGCTCATTGTATCTGCGATCTCGTTCTTTCGGTCACTACCCACAGCTCGTGACCATAGGTGAGAGTAGGGACGTAGATCGACCGGTAAATAGAGAGCTTCACTTTTACACTCAGCTCTCTCTTCACCACGATGAACCGGTACAGCGTCCGCATCACTGCAGCCACAGCACCAACCCACTTTCTTCTCCCCTCACTCGTGAACAAGACCCCAAGATACTTAAACTCCTCCACTTGGGGCAGGAACTCATCCCTGACCCAGAGTGGGCACTCCACCCTTTTCCGGCTGAGGACCATGGCCTCAGATTTGAAGGTGCTGATTCTCATTCCCACCCACTGTAAATTATAAAACAGATGACAAAAATAATCTGTGCGTCTCTCCATGTTTCCACATAAACAGAGTTCATCCATCCATCTTTTTAACTGCTTATCCAATTCACGGCTGCAGGGACAATGGAGCCAATCCCAGCTGTCACAGGGTGGGAGGCGGGGTGCCCCCTGGACAGGTCGCTTGTCTAGCAACCATTCTCACTCTCATTCACACCAATGGGCAATTTAGAATCACCAATAAACTTAACGTGCATGTTTTTGGATGGTGGCAGGAAGCCTGTGGATTTAGAAAGTCACTAAAACAAATACATTTTCACTTCCCAAACTTTTCCACTCCTGGCATCGCCATGAGAAGACTCACATTTCAATTTATCAAAAAATTCTAGTTTTAAAAGAATTTACTGGGACCCTTTAGCGGGCTGCTTCAGTCACACGTTTGACTCTTTTGACGTAGTGTTTCTTTTCAGCTGATAACTCCAAATGCTTTTCTAAAAATGTCCAGGTGAGAGCACCTTGGGAGGGAGCCATAAGCAAGTAGTAGTACCTGACTCTAGTACAGCAAACTAAATAGTCATATAAACAAAACTACAGTATTTCATACTAATACTGTAATTTTATAGGAATAAGTGCACACCTGAATCCTCAGATCAGCAGTGTTACCTTCTCTGCTGTTGTCCAGTCATCCTCCACTGTGAGTGTATGACTAGGAGAAAAGCTTAAAAATCCAAACTTAAACACCAGTAGGACATGTGCACAGGATGCATTATTAATTCCTTGCTTCTCATTTAGTGTTGATGGCAGTTTGGCTGCTGTTTTATATAAAGGGCCATACATAAGGGACATCCAGCACATTTGGAAACTCCTGTAAACATCTGTCAAATTAACCACGGTTATTTTCAAGCTTCAAATTTTTTTTAGAAACATGTGTCAGTGAACCATTTTTCTAATAGGTAAGTGAAATTTGGCCATGTCGGTCCAGTTTTAAATGCAGGAGCAAAGAGTCAACAAGAAAGGTTCATCCAGTTGTGAGGCTAGAAGAGAGGCAGACCATCTGCCAGTCATGTATTGTGACACTGCTGGTGGCACACCCATCAAACGTTTAAGACTCTGAAGTCGTATGACCTCCCTGTGGACATTTAATAAATCCTTTTTCTACATACATAGAGTTCCCATTGCATACAGCTGGAAAAAATATCTTATGGAAAAAAGCTTAAATGGATGCACTCCCACACTGTTTAATTTTAATGTACACTGACAGGACTTTTATACTTTAGTACTACACTGTCCTTTTGCCAGCTTTAGCTGCAGTTTCCGCATCTTCAGTCATTTCATGTGCTTTAAGATTATAAAACAGCTTTAATGAGTACTTTTCAGCCAGATGGGGACAGTGATACCACCTGTAAACATGCATTTTACCTGACACAACTAGAACTATTCCATGTGGGCAAGTTGCTCTTTAGACATTCAGCAGTTACAGAGCAACACTAGCAAACATCTGGAGACTAAAATTCATTCATTTTCCTAACCGCTTCTATAATTCCAGCTGTCATAGGGGGATAGGCAGGGTATGTCAACCTCTCCAGGTTATGTCAACCTCTCCAGGTTATCTGGAGAGCTGGGCTGGTGGATTTGAACCCAGGACCTTCTCACTGTGAGGCAACAGTACTAACCACCTGACCACTGTCCTACCAAGTCTAAATTTCAGCTTAATTTAGCTTAAGCTTTAGGTCCTCCTGAACTGCATATCACACTTAGCACCTTTAAGTTCACTGGTTTGGTTTTCTGACTTGCAGCTTCAGCAAGCAGCTGGTCTCAAGCAGTGAACACTACCTGCTAAGCACCAAACAACAAACAGGCAAAGTCAGCAAACAGCCTGTGATCACGGGGCTGTATAATCTGATTGTTCATATGGAAAAAACTGTTCAGAGCAGCTTTAAAGTTGTGCATTTGCATGATCAAAATACTGAAAAATCAGGTGTAATTAATAAAGACCAGTCGGTTCATTAACAAAAATCCCTGCTGTTGTACTTTCACACTTTCCCTTTTCCCATCAAAACCACCACATCAATTTACAAACCCCAGGAGAGCTTTAGTGTGTCACTGCGTGTTTAATTTCAGTTGTTTGGCAGCCACCAAATCTCCTGCATTTTTATTAATTCAGATTTTAGTTAACCCAATATGAAATCAGTCCAAGTATGCAAACCAAACACATTATCTGCAGGCATTAATCTCTTCCCACAGACTGGCTGGATTAGAGAGTCATCTGAAACAGTATTGAATTCATGTGCTGTCGAGAAAAAAAAAGTAAATCAACAAAGTTCTGTCAGCTTCTTGAATTTAAATAAATTAGTTTTTGCAGACACACGAGGAGAACGATGAGATGGCAGCAGAGCAACAAAGCTTCTTATCACTCAAAACTTGTGGAAAATCCCACCATTTGTAACTGAACGACCATCGTCGATAGTTAAATTACAGAGAATATCTAAATAATGTACTGTGGACAGCACACCACACGCACACGACAAGTAGCAAGGACCATCTCAACTCACCAAACACTCTGTTCTGAAACTTGAAGCAGTTGCTGGGAACGGGAGACTCTTCCTGCATGATGGTGACGGACTGTGGGGCAGGACCGCGGGCCTGACTCTGCAGCTGCTTCTCGAGCTCATCGATCTCCTCATCACGCAGGCGCTCCGGCTGAAACACACAAAATGGCAGAAATCACTCAGAATAAAAATAAATGAGAACGTCAAAGTGGGCACACTCTCTGAGGGCCATAGTGACTACAATAAAGGGCCAAAGCTTAAATTTGGCAGAAACAGGAGATTATTTGTGATTACTGCTCTTTGTTTCAAAATACTAAATTTAACTTGGATCAATTTTGTGTCCTCTGGTTACATTTTCCATGGATCCAAAATGCTGCAGAGCAAGTACTGACGAGAACTAGAAAGAGAGAGGATATCTCCCATATTGGCTTCTCTTCATTGGCTCCCTGTTAAATCCAGAATCAAATTTAAAATCCTGCTCCTCACATACAAGGTCTTGAATAATCAGCCTCCATCTTAATGACCTCATAGTACCATATCACCCCATTACAGCACTTTGCTCTCAGACTGCGGGCTTACTTGCAATTCCCAGAATATTTAAAAGTAGAATGGGAGGCAGAGCCTTCAGCCTCCCAATTTGGATTCAGGAGACAGACACCCTCTCTACTTTTAAGATTAGGCTTAGAACTTTCCTTTTTGGTAAAGCAAATAGTTAGGGTTGGATCAGGTGATCCCTGAATGCCCCCTTAGTTATGCTGCAATAGGGTTAGGCTGCTGGGGGCTTCCCATGATGCAGTGTTTCTCCTTCTCTGACCTCTTTTCACTCACTGTGCGTTTTGACACCTCTCTGCATTTAATCATTAGTTATTATTTTGATGCATGCTCAATCATCCAGGTAAGTAAATCCCAATAAGTTGATTCTGTTCATCTGGACGTAGCGTTTTCAGTGGGAGAAACGTTTCGTCACTCATCCAAGTGACTTCTTCAGTCTCAGCTGACAGCAGGTTTCCCCAACCTTATAAACAGCTGATGTGCATAATGACTGAAACCAGCCCACTGGAGACTGTGGGCTGGTTCCAGTCATTATGCAAACCTGCAGTCAGCTGAGACTGAAGAAGTCACTTGGATGAGTGACAAAACATTTCTCCCACTGAAAATGCTACATCCAGATGAACAGAATCAACTTTTTGGGATTAGTTATTATTACATCTCTGGCTCTCTTTCACAGTGTGTCTTTTGTCTTGTCTCCCTCCCCTCAAACCCAACCACTCCCAGCAGTTGGCCGTGTGGAACTCTAACGAGTGATCAGGCTGAACTGTCACTGAGAGAGTGTGATTTGCAGTGTTCGGTCAGGTTTAGCGTTCAGGAATACGTATGACTATAACAAACCTGCTTGCGTGAGTCTTTGTGAAAAAGTTCTTGACTGTTTAACATGGCAGTGAAATTAACTTGCAAGAAAATCCCATTAGAAATCGGCCAATGTCAGGCACGGTGAGGTGAAATGAGATCTACTTTAAAATCTTTTCGCCTCTTTAAAATCATTGGAGAACAGTTTAACAGGAACATCAAGCTTACCTGTGACAGGTGAATGTGCTGTAGGCAAAGATCCAGCTTGTCCAGACACAGATCCAGGATATGAGTGCCTGCCTTGAGCTGGGTTTCCACAGTTAACTCCTGGGGCAGAGCAAGCAGCCGACAGGCGTGCTGGCTGAGATACTGCCTCACCGCTCCTGAGCTGTAGCTCTCCAGGAACTGACGACATGCTGCCACATTCACAAACTTCACCTCCACCCCCAGGAAGGGATCGGCGTCATGGACCTTTAGGATCTCATACGTACCCAGGCCTCCTGCAGAGTCTAACAGTGGAAGACTTTGATTAATCAAGGTGAAATCCTACAAGAGGTTTCTTCTGTTTTAATTAGCATGCAGAATGAGAAATGCCTAACTGAGGGCTCACCTATAAGTGTCAGCTTGATGACTTTGAAAATGATGAACTTTCCCTGTGGGTCTTTGTAAAGAGAGAGCAGGTTGACACCAGGACACAGCGACTGCAGAAACATGACTGCGCATCCTGTCCATGGACCTCCATCCACAGTCTTGTCCGCCATTCTCTGAACACTATTTAAGACAATTAATGCAATAAGGTACACTGTCATATATTGTATATTCATTAAATATAAACTGAAATATTTCAAGCTTTGTTTTTGCTTCCATTTCATTGATTATAATGTATGGCTCATGAAATCCAGGGGAGTTAGGATCAAGTGAGTTGGCTGGTAAATGCAGCAGGGTAAAAACATGGCCGGCAAACCATTTGGTAGTAGTTTTATCACTGTGGACAGGTCCTAAGTGGTGCTGGGAAAGAAAACTGGCATCACCATAAAATGAGGATTTTCACATTTTCTCTGATTCCTCTCATCTTAAATGTAATGTTTCTGGGTTTTGCTGTGTTATTTAAACATTTTGCTACATTTTTGGATATAAATTTTTTTTAACTGGTTCAAGGTGAGAGGCAAGGTAAACCCTGGATTGATCTGTCATGGGGCTAACATTTGGAGACGGACATCCACACACACTCACAGATCATTTTAAAAAATACTGACAGCAGCCAGTGTCACCACTCAGTGTCTTACCAGATGCACCTATTTCAAGTTATTGCATTCACAACATTTTCAGAAAACTTGACCTCTAACTTTAAGATCAAGGTCAATGAGATTCAAACTCACCTGAGATTTTTAATAGATACACCAACGGTATCAATTTGAAACTCCAACAACGCTTCGTTCTTGAGTCACATCACATTACATTATCGCCCAACAAACTTGGGTGTCCACGTCCCACACCCACCCGCCGAGCAGGGTAACAACAATACCCCATCAGCCTTTTACAACTAAGGGGTAAAAACAACTATTAGCCAAACACGCATGTCTTTGGACTGTGTGGTGAAACCGGCGCATGCAGAGGAAACCCATGAAGATGCAGGGAATATGAAACTCCACAGAAATGCCCCAGCACAGCAGGTTTGAAGCCACTGTTCCTCCACCGTCAGCAGGTAATAAAAATATGTGGTGAGAGACGTACGTCATCTCAAATTCAGGCTCTAAATTTTTGATCAGTGGTCATTAATTCTACATCTCATTTTATCTGAAGCAGGAGATTCAGTTTCTAATCGTGTTCACTCAGAGTGATGGGATAATAAACCGTATCACCTCTGCTGACTTAAATGCCTGGACCCAGGGCAGCCAAAATACATCCACCATGTTTCTGGCCTCACTCCACCTTTTTTACCCCAGCTTCCTTCTGAAACCCTCATTACATAAAAACATGTTTAATCTCATCCCTCCCCTCCCCTCCCCTCCCCCACACCAGCCCCTGACTCCTGCGCCCTGGATGAACCACTGAAACCCGCTGGCGCTCTCTTGGTGCTGTCTCCATGCATCCTGACTTGGAGCGCTCTGCGGGGAAAGAGGAACCTCTGAGCTGGATTAGGTGCACGTCCTCGCATTTTACTGAATCACAGTATGCTTGGCTGCTAGGTGTACAGGAAACGACTTAGGGAGTATGTAATTATTTGCGATCCTATCAACTGGTACACTGGAAGTATACTGTGAGATTAGTTTAGCAGCTGGATGAGGATTAAGTGATCATCAGGAGCTTAAAATATATAATTCATCCTTTGCTGCCAAAAGGCAACCTCTAGTATTCCCTGGAGAGCTTGTTTGGCGTTTGGGTAACAAAAAATATTTGATTCAGAAGCACGAATCAAACGAATTCAAAAATGGCTCATTTTGTCCAGTCCAAAACAATACGAATGATAAATTTAGATGACATAAAAGGGTAAAAATGGAAAGTACTCACATTTGAAACACTCAAGCAGAAAACCTTTGGTAATTCCCCTGACTAAGTTTACAAATGACAAATCTGATCATTCTCAATTATAAATGTAGCTTTTTAACATCTACTCGCTTCAACCCATACATAAATATGAGAATAACTGACACTAATTCAGGGCTAATAATTTGTTCAATAATCCCTATAACTGATCACATCCTTATGATGACACAGCATTAAGTTACACTTCTTGTGTTTACAGTAAAGCTCTGTGTCGGAAAACAAAACATGCCAAATACATGGTGATGCCATGCCATATATAATTTATCTGATGTCAAGTCTGGCAAGAGATTTAAAATGACCACTAATTCATTTTCTTTTGTCTACGAAACTTGAAAAATGTGATCACAGGGTCTGCAGATAACTCTGTTCCATGTGTCATGCCAGAAAAAGTCAATCCCTGGCATGTCCATTCTGCATGCTATGGTGTTCTTTGGCAACATATTAAACTCCAAATCGCCTCCAATGATAATAATCCTTGGAACACCGACAAATCCACAAAGGAAGACCTCAGAGGCAAGAAAGGGAGGGTTATTGTTCCTGTGAAGGTAACACTTGTTACATGCAGGAAAACCCTCAAACATCTTTCAACTGATGGACATGGAGGAAGAGGGGTCAAAAATTTGCATGCCAGTGTGAAACACCAGTAGATAAATTCATTATTCCTGCTAAGGTGGACAACACGAGCTTCTGTGGCTGAGGGCATAATTACTTTTTCACACAAATGAAACCTTTATCTGTAGTCACTGTATCAAAGATCAGAGGTTTGCTCGTCAAAAAAGCCCAGTTTCCAGAGGACGTAATATGTGCTATTTACACAACTGAATATTGATGGAAAACAGCTACAGCTAGAAATACTGATCCCTCATATTCAAAAGATCCTTTCCTTAAAGTAGTTTTAACAGTAACGGCGTGATCTGACCATCCAGAGATAGATCATTTTTCTATCTCTGTCAAAATTCAGAGGTTTCACCTTGTGAGACGTGAGTGGCAAAATCAGAGCCTTTGTGATCATTCATCATCCGAAGCTTCAGCATTCCGTGATTAAATCAAGTGGGTTTTTCCAAGGTTAGAGTGTTTTTAGTTTCAAGTTCAGTTTGACTTGTTTCCTCGGTGAGCTGCTGGTTAGAGAGGGCAACACAGACATTTTCCTCAGCCAAACTTTGGAAAACATGAGGCCTCACATGTTGGGAAGGCTCCTCTTTACAACCAGTATGAATAAGAGGAGCACATTTTGCATGCAGACACATAAGAAGTGACGTTTTTAGTGAAATGACTTGTGTTTTGGATCACCTTAACTGGCAGGTCTTCCAAAACCATTACAGTTAACCATAAACTTTGTTTGCAGACTATTTTTGCTCAGGCACATTTATAAACAGTTTGTAAGCTGTAAGTACTGAATTAAGGGGCAAGAAAAAACATTTAACCCCTCTGGAATATCTGAGGTTTCTGAATTGATTCCCAGCAAAATATTATATGGAAAAAAAAACCCAAAAAGCACACTATGACTAATAACACACACCAAATCAGTCACACAATCTGAAATTCCTCCTCTTCATCACGAATGCCTCTAAAAACTGCTAGAGGAAGCATCTGATGGAGGTCGCGGCTGCTGAAGGAGGCTGTGTCACTTACTAAATTCAAGAGTTCATTTGTTATTTTCCACTTTCACTGTTTGTTATCTATCTGTTCATAAAGGACACGAAAATGTTTTCAGTTTATTCAGATTTTGTTTTTATTTTATTTTGACTTAGAAGATCAGATCACATTATTTCCAGTGTCATCAAAACGGTTATGAATTTATTTTTCAATTTAGCCTCAGATTCTTTTAAATTTTGAGCTGCCAAGGTATCAGAAAACCACCTTCAGCATGGCTCTTGTGTTTCAAGTTAGAACATTCTGATTAGGGAGACACAGCCAACGCACTGTGTGAGGGGTTTGTCTCTGAACAACCTTTAGCACATCTGAACTAACTCAAACTTACATTAACAACTGCAAGCTATTTGCCACACTCACCGGACACTTTGTTAGGTACACCTTGCTAGTAACAGGTTCGACCTCCTTTTACATTCGTGGCACAGAATCAACAAGGTGCTGGAAACATTCGTCAGAGATTTTGGTCCATATTGACATGATAGCATCACACAGTTGCTGCAGATTTATTGGCTGCACATCCGTGATGTGAGTCTCCTGTTCCACCACATCCCAAAGGTGCTGTACTGGTTTGAGATCTGGTGACTGTGCAATACAGTGAACCCATTGTAATGTTCAAGAAACCAGTTTAAGATTATCTGAGATTTGCGACATGCCGGATTATTTATAATCATCCATCAGAAGATGTGCACACTGTGCTCACAAAGCAACAGACATGGTCAGCGAGAGTACTCAGGTAAGCTGTGGTGTTTCAACAAAGTGTGCAAAGAAAATATCCCGCACACCATTACACCAGCAGCCTGAGCCATTGATACAAGGCAGAATGGATCCATGCTTTCATGTTTTTATGTCAAATTCTGACCCTACCATCTGAAACAAGACTCATCAGACCAGACAATGTTTTGGGTTTTTTTCCAATCTTCTACTCTCCAGTTTTGTTGAGCCCCTGTGAACTGTAGCCTCGGTCTCCTGATCGTAGCTAGGGTGGCACCCGCTGTGGTCTTCTGCTGCTGGTATGGTCTTCTGCAGCTGTAGCCTATTTGCTTCCAAGTTGGATGTGTTATGTGTTCACAGATGCTCTCCTGCATACCTTTGTCGTAACTAGTGGTTATTTCAGTTGTTGTTACTTTCCTATGAGCTCAAAGCAGTCTGCCTATTTGCCTCTAGCATCAACAAGGCCATGTGATTGGCTGATTAGATATTTGTGTTAAGAACAGGTGTATCCAATAAAGTGGCCGGTAAGTGCATAATAAATACTTATATCATGATTACAGCTTTAGCTTTAACTTCTGAAGTCAGGCAAGCCAGAAAAAGTTTGAGATCCACTGAATAATGAGCAAAACAATAACAAATCTTGATATCTGAAGCTGTTTTATGACATTTCTATGTTTCCTAGCTTATAGTAACAGCAAAACCTTCGATTACGGCTTATAAACTCATCATAAATGAAGCCTTACAGAAACAATAGAAAAACACACCCCAGAGTTTACTCATATTATAGGCTATGTAACTTTAATGTCAAAGCTATAACTGTAGTCCAACTGGGGGACGTGGTTGCTATGCGACCCGTACGTACAGGTGAGCTAGCTGATTACCTTCATACCAGTTTGACAGCTGCATTGGTTGGAGCTAGAACACCGCAAAGATAGTTATTCCATTTTAAAATGTCAGTGGCTTATACTGAAAGGGATGGAGGTTACTGTGAGAAATGTCACGCAGAGTAGATAGAGCTACGGTAAAGCTACGAGCAGCCACACCGCTGAAGCGGCCCAAAGCCTCGGGAAGCCCACACTCCTAGTTTCTGCCTAAGAGGTCCTTTGATTCACCGTGAAGTAACACTTTGATAAGCTCGGCTCAAACTTACCTTAAAACTTTGTTAAAGTGTTTGGTAACGCTTCCTCCTGTGGAATCACACAGACCGTATGAGTTTCCTGGCTTCCCATTGGGTGATCTGCACTCAAGCTGCGTTCTGATTGGTTAAACCAACAAGGAAAATCGTGACGGGAAGGAAGTGGTTTTTTTGTGTGTGTGTGTGTGTTTTTTAACGTAGCCGTTCATATGTAGTTCAACGAAACTCGTCACGAACAATTGTATCTAGCGCTTAATCATAAATATAAACCTGAACCAAAACACTCAAACAGGGCCTTAAAGAACTGAAAGACTTTACTGGCTCTTTGAAGAGTCTAATTTCTCACTGTTAGCTGGGTTTTTCCGTGTTAACAGATTTAAACAGCTGCTGGAGAAAACCAAAACAATGCATTAGGCATATTTGCATAGTCAAACTGACAGCCAAAAACGGTGCAGGGGTGCAAAGGTTTCCTGGAAATTTAGACACAGGTGAAACTGATCTAAGGAATCAAAAACATTTAATCAAATGTAACTTTTATGTAATTTATTAACAAATATATTTGCTGGCTTCAGCTTTTAAGTTTTATTTTGTTTAAATACAGCATCTTCATTTTTCAGCATGACAATGATCCCAAACACACTGGTGATGCAGTAAAAGCATACCTGTATAGAAAACACACAGTGGAACACTAGCAGTCATGGACTGGCTTCCCCAGAGCCCAGACCTCAACCTTATTGAAGCAATGTGGGATCATGTTGACAGAGAATCAAACAAAATGGCTTTGAAAGGCCTTCAAGAAGCCTGGAGAAGCCTGGATTCCTGAAGGCTAGTTGGCTGGAAATGATAATCAGAATCAGAATACTTTAATAATCCCTACGGAAATTATGTGGGTTACAGCTGCTCCAAGACAATAACAGTAACAGACTAAACTAATTAAATAATACAACATATTACAAAGTTTACGAATTTAAGAAATAGCACTAATATATACAAATCGCTCAATTATAAATATCAAGAATATTACAGAGGTGAAATATATATGATTGACATTTAACTCTAACCTGTGAAACTTTGTCATTTGTTATTTTACTGTAGACCATGTGCAAAAGGGTGTTACTATTGCAGTGTGTACTGTGTATTAGATGTATTAGGAGTTGTACAGGAATGATTAGACAAAAAAAAAAAATCTAAAATAACCCTTTTAGCATGTTCCAAGGAACCAGAGTGGTACTCCTCTTCCAGGCAAAGGCAGGCCGCAGATAATAGACCAGATAATCGACATGGTTAATCTAAAAATGGTGTGCAAAGGTTTTTTTTTAGATTGAATGTTTTACTCAAGCAATGTATAACGGTGGGCAACGAGCTTTGATAAATGTTTTCTCTCATTTTTTTGCGTGTGTCAGAAGTCTATATAAACCCCACCATATTAAAAAGGCAACACACAGAAGTGAACAGCCCCCACATGTTCTCAGTCAGGAAATGTACAATTTGGATTCTTGTATGTTCAATCTAGCCAGTCAGGTGGAGGTAACACGCCTAAATGTTGGATGTCCACTGCTTAAAAGTAAGAATAAGATGAATCAGCTCCCGGTGGTGACATGCTTGAGAAATATAACAGCGTGGACACATAAACAGTATAAAAGACTGATAAAGGCACTCTGATGCCATCTGTTGGTTTTGTGAATTCCAGCCCTGAAGGCTCAAGATGAGCATTTTCGCAGTTGCCATCTTTCCATTTTTGAACCATTTTTGAAATGAGCACGTGGTGGATCTAACTGTCATAATGAGGGTTGCTGCACAATCACAAACAACTTGTGATTAGGTAGGTTGCTAGCTGGCAAGCATACCCTCGATTATGCTCCTTTATAACTCTAATAATGACCATAATTCACAAGATGAACTTCATGTTTCATTCTGTATGACCTGAAAATAGCAACTGAGCCCATAAAAGTGTTTACTGAGGTCACAGAGTGAGAGGGGCCGAGGGCCTTTTTCCCATAAACATGTATACAACCTGAATTCTTTTTGGAACCAGAGGAGTTGCCCCCTGCTGACCATTAGAAAGAATGCAGGTTAAAGACACAAGTTGGCATTACTTTTCAGACGCAGTAGCTCCATCATAGCTATGGCTTTTCTATTAAAAAAAAAAAGATTTTATCAAGTTTTGTTAGGCAGCCCAGGTGCACACCCTATGCTGGTGAGTGGCTGTGAATATAGCGAAGAGAGCCATTTTCATCCTTTTCCAGATTTCTGCAACTTTAACTAATAATAAAGCTATCTTTTTTAAGGTGACCCCTATACCATAAGACTATTACAAAGGCCTGGGTTAAAATCCACACCAAGGTTGTTTAGTGCGTGTCTTTTTCCCAGCTTTTCTGTCTTCTCTCCACTGTCCTATTGCAATAATGGCTAAAAAGCCTAAAAATATACATTTAAAAAAAAGGGGTGTTTTTTTCCCTTCTTGGAATAATGCAAAAACTGAAGTGGTGGCAACATCATGCAAGTCAAAAAGCAGCTTTGGTTGGCATTACATAGCGAGTTGCCCATCATTGACGGTTAGATCCAACCAAGACTGCATCCCTAAATATTTCCAAGTGAGAGGAGTGAGTGCAGTTCATGTGCCAGTGTAAATGCAAATGCATGCAAAATAACGTTAAAAACCCCCACACACAGATGTATGTAATTTTATACATATTTATTCATAGTAGACAAAAGAAAAGTCATAAAACTCAGAGGTGCTTTTGTGGTTGACGTGTTTGACAAACTTGAGGGTCTCTTTGTCTCTGTAGACAAGGGCGAGTGAATTGTCCTCCGGGTAGACCGTCAGAAGCTGTGAGGAAAGAAAACGGTGATGATGACCATCGAAGCATCATCCGCACATGTGCGATTACGCGCCACATTAATCAGCACTCACCTCCTCATCCTCTTCATTAGCAACATAACACGTGAAGCCGCCAAACTCTGACTGCCAGCCTACGAGAGAGAATTAAAAATTCAGTACAGTCACACTGGTGTCTGACAGTTTGTTCTTCCACTGCGTGTGACCTCACCTGCGCAGCCAAAAGGCAAAACGAGGTCCAGCGCATACTCTGCCCGCGCTGCCTCTCCATCGTGCAACAGGGTGTAGCTGCCTTGAGACCATCGACGCACTTCCCCACAGCACACAGGGATGCTTGGCTCTGAAAATACACACAGGTCAAAACACACGAACAGTAGCGGCGGCGGCTGCGATAGAAAGCCCTCACAGCGATGCACACCTTTCTCTTTGCTCGCATCTGCTGAGGATGGTTCATTTGACGACCCCGTGGCTTCTCCATCATCTCGCTGCTTTTTATCCTTCTCTTCATCGTCATTCTCTTCGTCGTCAGCCGGGCAGAGATAGTGCAATCGAAGGCCAGTGAAGTTGGAGAGGAGCAGGAAGAACGATTCTGAATGAAGCAGCTCCCAGCATGCACTCACACACTGAGGCAGCGAGTCCAGAGCAGCCGCTTCATAGCACCTGAAAGCACACAGGTTATTAACCAATCAGAGGTCTTAAATACAGAGTGCTACTTTAAAGAGTAAACACACTCACCTCTTATTGGGTGGACCTCTCTTCTTCCACTGAATCTGAGAGAGCCGAAGTGCTTCACTCACCTCCTTGAACTTCTCCTCCTGAAGAAAAACGCATAATCACTCAGCGGAAACAAATGAACACAGGAAAGACACGACACCGGTGCAGTGCCAGCTCTGCTCTGATTCCTTTTTGAAAAGCAGTGCACATTGGAAACTTGGAAATTGTGTCATTACTCAGTGTTGTGTAGCTAAAGTTGAGGTACTTTCTGTGGAGAAAAAAAAATCATGTGTGCTTCATCCACAAATCATCTGTGAATAAGCATTTCCAGCTTTGAGAACTACATTTCTGTGGTGCGATGCCTTTTTTTGATAGAAACTGTCCAGAAACCGTTCTGGATAAAAAAAAGCTGCAGCGCTGTGTCAGTGGAAAAGAGTTTTTAGAAGTTACCTTGAGAAATCCTTTGAGCTGAATTTCAGAGCTGTCTTCAAACTCCTCCTGAATCTGCTCTTGATAAGAAATGTCCAAATAGATGGGATTGATCCACTCCAGCAGCACCGTTTCCTGCCACGAACACAAAGAGCAAACACATGAGATGGAAAGGAGGCTGTCCAACAGAGGAACAATCTGACATTATGAGAAATCAACAGATGCTCACAACTGATTAAAAAAAGCTCACGCTGGTGCCTGGAGATAGCTAGATTTGCATACAGAGCTCTCGTAACACTATAACATACACTCACAAGCTACTAGGTACACCAGCTCAACTGCTCATTAATGCAAGTCAATGGAGGCATGTGAACATGGCAAAGACAACCTGCTGAATTTCAAACTAAGCATCCGAATAGCCGAAAAGTGGTGATTCAAGTGACTTTGAATGTGGCATGATTGTTGGCACCAGATGGGTTGCTCTTAGTCTTTATGCTGAGCTAAGCTAACAGATGCCTCCAGCTGTACACTGATTGAAAATCATGCAAATTATGTGTTATATTTATCAAACTTATAAAATTCTTCCTCCAAAATTTTTTGAGCTAGTCCCACAAGACAACACCCACATCTCTCGGTAAGTGTGGATTCCTCTGGACGGGAGGCACTGCATGGCGAGGAGGACGTTCCAGAGAAGGTCCGTGAAACCAGCCACTCAGAGACAGCCGACACTTGTCCTGCGACAAAACTTCAGACACCTGAAGAAAAAAAAAACCCAAACAGTGTAATTTCCAAACACAGCCCTGTCACAGAAATAATAAAAACAAGAATATTTATCCTTACTTGGTGAAATGAGACTGGAGAAACTTCAAAGAGCACGAGTGTGTTCCAGGAGGGTATGAGTGACTTCACTATGCTCTGTGGCTGCAAATAACCTGACAACAAAGATGAAATACACACTTCTGTTGTGTGAACAAGCACACACACGCGCGCACACACACACACACACAGTGGGACACTCACTGTCTGTTGCGTACAGATCGAGGGTTCCCCCGTCGCTGCTCTGCCATGGGGGCACAAGATACAAAATGAACGCAACGCGCCTCCCCTCCAACTCATCATCATGACACAAAAGAACATCTAGAAAGAAGATAGAGAGAGAATAACTAAAACAGAAACTCACAATGTAACAGTCTTTCCTGCTGAGCTAATCTCACCTGTATATTCATATTTGGCACAAGAAATATCCACAGTGGGCTCCAGCTCAACCCCCAGCACTTCCCCAAGCCAGGACCGGAAACACCCAAACAGCGCTGTCCTACAGACGGTGATACAGAAACGGGCGCACTGTGAAAACCCGGCCGTGACCTTTAAACGTCGTTTCAAATTTGTTACTCTCACCACACGGACAGATTGTTTAGCTACCTGAAAGCCCTCTGTGACATTTTGTTATGACATAAATAATAGATGACCACAGAGGGAGGCCGTTACTGTGTAATTACTGTATTTATTCCCCAGCGCTGTACTTCTTCAGCTGATGAAGCGCCATATACTCACAAATATGTATCCAGCACATATAAGTGATTCACTGTAGACAGCTTGTCATAATTATAAGAAGAAAACAGCACGTTATTTCTCAAAGAAGAAAGGTTTGCACATGATTGTGCTATTTCGGTAATATATGGAGCCTCTGATTTGACGCACAGTTGATTTATACGCCGAGATCCTGATTTTTCTTGGATTTGTCTCACATACTGAACCTCTTGGCAGTCATTTCCAACATCTACTCTGCTGCAATGACTTACAGCCTTGTGTTCACTACCAGCCTCAGCTCTGTAGTGGAAACTAAAGAAGAAACCACCTCCCTGCTTTAACAAACAGTCCAAATATTCACACCAAGTTTCAGTCATCATCACTAAATGTAATATCCTAATTAGGAGGGCATCTGTAATCTCTGGCTCCACCTGCTGGACCTGATAAATAAACTCCAGAATGTCTCTCATCCTTCCATCAACAACAAGAGTCCAACAACATCAATATGGAGCTGGATACAAATACAAAAGCTCCTCTTTTAGTGTCTTGGTAAATCTGTAAGCCAGCATGAACAATGCCAGGACCCTGAAGGTGGCTCACTTAATGAAGTCCTCATTAATCTTCCTGCTTTGAAGTGTCAAAAGACCAGCTATGAAAAGGATCTGTGACTTAAAACTACCTGACAAATATAGTCCAGATCTGCTTTGTGTCACCAAACACAGCTCTGACCTATCAGAGGTATTTAGTCCACGAGACCTCTGAAGCTGTTCTGTAACCTGTGAGGTAGGGCCTCCATCGATCAGCATGGATGCTCTGAGTATGCTCCGTGCATTCGGGTACATTTTTATAGCGAGCAGTATTAAGGTCGAGGGGTCAGAAAGCACTCGAGTCAATAAGCCTTGGGCACCCAAGTCCAGTTCACCAGTTTTCCTTTAACCACTTTAGTTAGGCACCAACCACGGCTGTGCAGTTACAATGTGGGCTTCCATTAATTATTACAACAGCAAGAGTGGCGATGAAACAATTTTTGTGCCATGTTGTGATTTGATATTGCTTGAGTTTCACCTTTTAGCATGTCCTTTTCCTCCTTTTCCTTTCCTTATCTTCTTTTCTTCCACTTCCTTGCCTTCATGCTCTTCATCTTCTTTGCCTTCTTCTCTGTTTTTGTCCTCTTCATTGCCATTCTTTGCTTTCGCCATCCTCCCTTTTTTTGGTTTTTGGAGGGTTTTTTTTAAATCTTCATCTGCCTCCATCTCACCCTAGCATCCTCTTCTGTCACACCAACCCTCTGAATGTCTTCCTTTGCTACAAACATGAACTTCCTCTGTGGTCTTCCCACTTTCCTCCTGCCTGGCAGCTCTTTATTTAACATCCTTCGTCCAGTACGTCCACTACCCCTCCTCTTTGAAGAAGTCCAAAACCATCTCAGCCTCGCCTCTGTAACTTTGTCTCCAATCCAACTAAACCTGAGCCAACCTCCTGATATACTCAGTAACCTTCTGGGTCACTCCCAGTGAAAATCTTATCATCTTAAACTCTGCCCCCTCCACCTCAGAGCTGTAAGTTCAGTAGGGGTTTTTAAATAATATAACAACAAGAAGATGAGAATAATAAAATGTGAAAGAAACAAGGTATCTGATTTTCATAAATCGAAGCTTTCTGCCCATTCGACAGCTCACACACACACATATAACACAAATGAATTCAAACTATTTTGTTACCTCAGCCCTGCGATATGTGGCTCTGCTCTTTTCTTCAGGTCATCTGACTGTGTGGGAACAACAAAAACAAAAACAAATAATAAAAAACCCAAGTGATAAGACACTGTGGAATAAATCAGTGTGAGGATGAATCCAAAAAATACCTGTTTAAATTTATACAGGTCATTTGACTTCTCGTGGAAGTTGAGCTCCTGCAGCTCTTTCTGGAGGTTTTCTACGAAGGTTTGACTGCTGATGAAGTTTCTGAAGATGCAGTGAGGGAACGGGTGGCAGTCCAACTCCAGATCGCCTGCACAGTAATTACACACACACAAAGGAAACTGTTTAAACAGCAAAGTTAGGGAAAAGGCAAAACAAACATTTGGCAACATTTGTTTTGGCAACTGACGCAGAAACTTAAAATACTGCGCTGACCCTGGGTCTAAGGCAGGAGCCGCCAGCATGACAGATTTTATAATGACTTAAAATCTGTAAGGGCAAAGTTTCAAAACAATGACCAAAGTTTAATTTTGGGGGATTTTTTGTGGCTATATTAGATATTATAGCAAATATTAGACAGGAAAACGGGAAGAGAGAGTGGTGGAGCACACACAGCAACGGGCCCGGGGTCAGACTCGAACCAGAGCCGCCATATTTAAGTTATCTGATCAACCCAGTGAGCTAACCTAGCACTGCTGCATGGCTATTTTATCTATAAGTACTGATAACCTGATTTCTTGAAAAATATAAATTGTGAATAAGTAGAAAATCAATTCATAGATCAATGGACACTCATCAGCCACATTATTAGGTATACTATTAGTTGATATACAATGTAATCCAGTGTAACAGTTCAGACATGAATTCTTAATTTACATATTTCCAAAATAAACATCCTGCCATGTTTATTTATGATGACTGACAAAATAAGCAGATCATGAAGTCACAAGCTGAGGCATGCTGGATTACATTTAAAGTATTCTTAATGTTTTTAACCACGCAATTAACAGTCATTACCCCATCACATCACACACTGTGATCATAGCAATAGTCTGTCCTTTTGTGCACACCAATTCAGTTACCTATCCCAGCTGACATAGACATGCTGGACATGTTGCCATGTTTTTTCATACAGAAAAAAAAACAAGCAAATTTACAGGTCTCAAAGGAAACAAACACATAAGTTCTTTAAACTTGCATTACTTTTAGAGGCCAACAGGAGGCAACTCATCTGGCTGGTTGATATGAACTCAGCAAACATTTTGCTCACTACTTTAAATGGCTCAGTCACTGGTTAATGATGCTAATGAATTTAAAATAATACATATTATAAATTATGGCCGTTATCAGAGTCAGAAAAGAATGATAATCCGTGGCACGCTCAGTGGCGAGTGATGGATGCGGTCAGATCCACACTGAGCTCAAGGCTTGATAATCAGAGTCCTTGGGTAAAGTCACGGTGGTGTCTGTTATAGCCCGTTATACAGGCTATAGTTTTATGCATATTGGCACTACTGTGGTATTACAAGGTCCACTTGGGACTTCATTGATTTGACAACAACTTTGGGGAGAGGGCATCAAATTTCAGGAGTGACCTCAGTCCCCTCCTTTAGCCCCGCTTCGGTTATAGTAAAAAACAAAAAAAAAAAAGTTACAGTAGAAAGTGTTTCTGTTATTTATTGCAGTGTCCACTATCACGTAGCTCTCTGCATAAACGTCACAGAGAAACACTCTGTCCAAATTTGCTGCTCCTGATTTAAGATTTCCCAACAAATTCCCATAAGACACCAACAGCAGTGACGTCACAGCTGCAAGTCTCTGAAGACTGATTCAAAGTTGCAAATAAATATCTCAACCTGAACTTTGGTCCTCTCACTGACCGTGGCTGTAGGTAGTCCTGCGGCACCATGCCTCCGTGACGGCTCTCTTCACCTGGTCGTCTTCTACGGCTGCGCAGAGCTCCGCCGGCTCCTCGCGGCTCTCCTTCTCATTCTTCTTCTTCTTCTTCTTCTTCTTGTCTGTGCTGCTGCACTCGTCCTGCGGTCGTTTGGAGGCCATTACAGAAACCTGACACGAAGTTTGAGGAGATATTTTAAAACGCGTGGACATGGCCTCGCACGGTGTGTCGCGGATAAATGACGTGATTAACGCTTACTGTTTAGCCCTGCGTGGAGACTGTCAGGCAGAACTGAAAACATGAATATAATATTCAAGAAGTTTAACTTTTAGAATCTGATTTCAGGGATTCACTTTATTGTAATTTTACCTCTTTAGCTTTCGGAGGATTAGGAAATACATCTATTTTACAGCCAGGTAAGAACACTTATTAAAGATATAGATCTTCAATCAGTGGAAAGGATCACATACAGATGACCTATCTCTGACGAAGACCAAACTAAATAAAATTTTAAAAAATATATACAGATTGGTCTTTTCTCTCCATTAGATTATAGAGACCAATCAAAACTAAACTTTTTTTTAAGAAATACTAAATTAAATTCAAAATAAGAAGTCAGAACTAAACAAAAACTAGTTAAAATATGTCTATATAGGTTCTCAGTCAAGGACTTGAAATTAAGGCAGCTGAACTTCTATTGGGTTCATGGAGACGTTTTAATTCACTAAAAACTTGCTCCCTGGAGGTGGTCCTGAGAGTGGCTGGTACACCAATCCAAAATGTGAACATTAGCACTCTTGAAAGTGTGTCATTTCATATTTAAGTATCTCATCTCTTGAGCTTCTCTCTTGTGCTGTTTCATTCATGTCCACATTTTGGACCAAGAACACAGATGATCTGAGAGAAGAATAAAGGAGGCCGTCCATGTTTATTGCAAATAACCATCACTGAACTAAAGTGGTAGCCTAGGACACCATTGATCCCTTCACAGGAGATTCAACCCACACTCACACCTTAACCCATGTGACCTTAGTGGCTCACATGAAGGCAGGGTGGGGCCTCACAAAGAATTAAGAGTTGCTGATGGTAATAACCCATGCCTGCATTCATACCTTGGCTCATGTAATGCTGAACGACTTGTATAAAGACAGGATGGGTCAGTGACTCTCAGGACCACCTCCAAGAGGAAACCTGGTGAGGAGAGGCAGCTACACAAATCAAAATAAGTCCAGTTCCTGTTATTTCAAGTGCTTAAGACTATTTAAAAGCAGCTCTGGTGCAGACTGTACATAATTTGGTGTTGACCATAACCTCAAACACTTGCCATAATCCTACAAAAAGAAATTGGGTTGTGGGATAAACCTTTATTGACTATGATAAGGATTTTCTGTTCAGTTAAAACCTGCGGGTAGCTGAGATCTGGGCTAATTAGAATAGAATTTATCAAAATTCAATTTATCAAATGTGACCCAATTAAGTCTCAAATCAAAAAGTCAGTTTTTCCATGATAAAATATTATTGAAGTAATCGACTACTGTGGGTGGTTCCTGGCTCTTACCTTTTCCTTAAACTATGGTGAGAAAATTCCTTAAGTATAAGATTTGATTGAAGCTTTTTTCTAATGGTTAAGCTTTTTTTCATGCCGTCTTATTCTAGTTGAAAATCTACAGGTATTCCCAAAATACATTGTAGTGATTTGCCTTTTTTTTTGTGTGTGTGTTTTTAAGTGCAGGTGTTATGAAGCATGTCTCTAAAAGCTGCCTATACTCTCCTGTCTCTTTATGGCATCCATTTATATTATTATGCTTACTCATGTCTGCAGCCACATGAAGATCAGCTGAGCTGTAGGTAAATAATTAGAAATTATCTGAATGAAGGAATAAACAGACTGTTTCTGTCAAGTACAAAAATGCTCCCAGCAGAAGGATAGCCTCAGAATTGGGGTGATAACACAACCTTAAAAATGTGTGTCCTGATCACTTTGGTACCAAATAAATACACTATTCAAAAAAATGAAGGGAACACTCAATTATCACAGTACAACACAAAGTCAGTTCAACTTCAGGGAACATCAGTTTGTTCGGATAGGAACGAGAAACCATGATGATACGGGCTTTGGTGCAAATGAAAGTGACAACTGGTGTGCACTGGAGAGGCAGCAAGACAATCCACAGACCACCGCTCTCCTCTCACTACTCCTGATTTTTGTTGGTATCTTTGTCAGTGCTGGTAGCATGAGATGGCATCTGCTGCCCACTTAGATTGCACAGGTAGTCTAGCTCCTGCAGAACTGCACAAGAAGGTTTGCAGCATCTCCCAGCACAGCCTCAAGAGTGATAAGGAGATAAGACATTACATGAGGATAGCTGCACAGAGGGGCATCAATCCAGCAGAAGGACCAGTATATACTGGTTTGTGTGAGGAGCAGCACTGCCAGAGTGCTGCATAATGACATTCCGCAGGATACCTGTGCATCTTCCTTACTAAACTATCAGAACTAGACCGCCATGAGGGCCTGATGTCCTTTGTTCATGCAAACATAGATGATGGGAAGATGAGCATTTAAGGAGCCAGTGTTTCCCACCTTCAATCTTTGAAGCACTGTGACAGCTTGTTAGTGGGAGACGTTACTCATCACCTCACTGCTGGTGGTAGAAACAAGACAGATGTAGACTTCTATACCAGAGGCATCACATGCATTGACATTAAACCACGGGAAGGCGTTTCATCGCTCGGCAGGATCATGATCTTGAAAAGAGAGTGTAAAACGACTAAAGAGCCTAGGAGGAAGAGGTGGAGGAACATCGTCGACTGGCTGAGTCAGTCACGTGATCTGAATCCAAATGAGAGCCCAGAGGCAGATGTGGCTGTGGGGAAGCCTGAGAGCATCACTGACTGCACAGCATTTTCCCCAGACATTAACACAATGATGCACACATTTCTGTCCAACCTCCTCAAATTAGATCTCAGACTTTAATGTCACCTACTGTTGCTTTATCTGTTTTGTTTTTGTTTTTTTTGTTTTTTTGTTCATCCTGCATAAAAGTAATGCTAACTCCCCAAAAACTTCTCTGGATTTGTATTTCTGAGTAGCAACAGATGTAATGTAACATGTTATTGAAACTTCAAATACATAAGTCAGTCACACATGGCTGCTCTTTGCACTTTATAAAAAACGTACTCAAAAGACTGCTTTATTAAAAGAAAACAAAAAGAAAAACACAGCATTGTTACAGGTTAAAACAACAGGAAATTCAATGTTTCAGCTTGTTTAATCAAACATTGGCCTCCTTTGAGAGGACATAAAATCAGATTTTTAACACACTGGAATACAGACCTGCAGACTACAACAACTAGCAGTTTCTCAAGGTTAAAAAGAAAGAAAAAAAAATCTGACATTTTCATAGTCTTCTTAAACAGTATAAACACCCCTGCGGTCTGCAGATATACCTGACATGACGAGCATTTGTTTTGTGAAATATGGTGCTGCGGCAGAAGTCTTTTTCTCCACACTGCGGGCCGCACTCACAGAGACGGCCGCACGTACTTCTGATCACTCGAGTTAGTTGTAGATGAAGTTAAACCTGTAAAAAAACAAACACTGATTATTAGAAATCAACGCCAGTTAGATGGTCACATTAGCAAACAGCTACTTTGATCATAAGACCACCGATTATTTTATCTACATGCAGTATTTGCCCTCCAACGTCATTTCTTCATCCCCCCCCCCCATATGTCACACTTAGATGTTTCAGATCAAACAAATTTTAATATTAGACAAAGATAACCGGAGCAAATACAAAATGCAGTTTTTAACGCAATGATTTCATGTATTGAGGGAAAAACTTCGTGGCACTGTACGCTTTAGGTGCTGCATAAGTTCTGTCCCACTTCAGTGGCTGCATCCGACCACATCTGGAGCTCGATTACATCACAGCGGGACACCAACGGCCGTTTCCGTCCGAAAGCTCCTTCGAAAGAGACCTACAAATGTGTCCTCTTTCCGGGTTTTCAAGGATACGCCGAGTGCATCCCTCATAGCCCACCCTATCCCAAGATTCATTGTGTGCCACCGGCTGTTGGCTCATCACTAGCTGTTAGTGTCATGGTTGCTAGGCAACAGAAGCAGCACATGAGAGGCTGGGCCGCCTCATTTAGCAGCAGCTCTGGTTGGCCTTTGAAGGGCGCAGCCGGTGAGTTGAGACGTAGCTATAAGAAACACATTACATGTTCAACCCGTTGAGCCGTACCTCATCAACACAAGCTAATGAAGCTCCACTGTAAGGTTACAGCAGCACAAACTGTGTGCATCACTTTATCACTGGAATTTGTGTTCAATTAGTGATGCATAAAAGTTTATACTTGTGCCTTTTACTGAGTGGAAATTCCAGCCATTAGGACACAGATTTGAAAATCGATGGGTTACATTTGTAGGCCATTTATCACTGAGAATATTCAGCTCCGTTTACCATGTTATATAAACTATATTCACTTTGAAGCCTTCCTTATTATGGTATGGGAGACTGAGACTTTATGTTGCTTGGTGCGTTCAGGTCTGACAATGTGCAGAGCTAAAATGTGCAGCCCGATTGGTTGTTTGGTACACGAGCAGTGCCGTGCCATTCGTCTTGGCGCTGAGGCCACGGGTGTTTTTGGCTGCAGACGAAACCTTTTCCCAGTTTTCTCCAGAAAGTCTTTTCAAGCTGGTGCAACTTCTGAGATTCTGCACCGATACGCGATTCAAAAGCAGTAAAACTAACACAAACATGCACTCATGTCTTTAACGAGGCCGTAGAAAACACGCAAGGCTACAAAAATGTACATGTGCACGACACACTGACGCCAAAGCATAGCTTGCACAAACGGATGTGACATCACTTTGAACTGTGGTGCTCTTTGCCTGGAAGACAATGTTATATATTGGTATAATGGGCCCTTAAGAAATAAACTGCAGCAGTGAGAGCACACGGAGTGGTAAAATAAATAGTCTTCCATTTTGCTGTTGTATGTTTTATCACCCGCTGTGTTGATGTTGTCTCTGATCGGAGTGCAAACTGTATGCATTTGTGTACACTGCCAGCGACCAGAAAGAAACCCTGCCATGTTATTTCATAGTGCATCCCTCTGCTCAGAGGAATCCCTGCAGCACCCGAAAACATTTCAGTTCTACCATTTTCTGTCCAAACGGATGCAAAAGTGCTGACCATTACCTGCTTAGTAGCTGTGGTAGACTGGAAATGATTGGTCCATATCCAGGAGCGTTGTCATACAGTTCAAACAACGGTGCAGCCACCAGTTTATAGTTTTTGGGCACGGCAAACAGCGCTGTACAAACATCAAACACAGATTTCAAAGACAACCAAAGAGACTCATCTACATCTTTACTTATTTTAATTACACATCTGTGCGCCGTTTTTCATCGAGTAAAGTAATTTTGTGATACACCGACCTTTCTCCTGCAACTGGACCAGGAACAGCTTCTTATGCTCTTTAGGTTTTGTGATGTGAGCTGGAATATAGGGATACTGCAGGGCAAACAACTTCAGATTAGTTCACATCAAGATGTCGATGTAACAATATCCAACATGACTGACATGAGAATGAATTTAATTTTAATTTCAATCATTCTGTTGAACTGTTCTTCTTCCAGGGTGGAATGATTGTACAGCATACATCTGCTGATATGAGGTGAAGTTGAAGAATTTGGAGGTGGTCCTCTTTCTTCATCATTTCATTCACTTTACACAGTGTAGCACTGCCACTGGCAGCAAAGCAGCCACAGAGCATGATGCTACCACCACAAAGCTGGTACAATGTTCTTAGGTTTGAAAGACTCACGTTTACTCCTTCAAACCTTCCCTTTTGTCATTGTGGCCAAATAGCTGAGTCTTTGTATCATCTGACCATTAAACCTTTACCCAGAAGGCATTTGGATTGTCCATGTGAGCAGCTGCATATTTTTTGTTTGTTATGTTAATATTTGAGCCTGTAAATATAATTTTGACCCTGTGTGGATTATACAAAATATAAAATATACTTAAACTTGTGCAACCAATTCTTATTTTTTAAAAGTCATTATAGACGAATGCAGTACAAACCATTGTACACTGCTCAAAAAAATAAAGGGAACACAAAAATAAGATATCCCAGATCTGAATGAATGAAATATTCTTATTAAATACTTTGTTCTTTACATAGTTGAATGTGCTGATAAACAAAATCAAAAAAAACTATCAGTGGAAATCAAATGTAGCAACCCATGGAGGTCTGGATTTGGAGTCACACTCAAAATTAAAGTGGAAAAACACACTACAGGCTGATCCAACTTTGATGTAATGTCCTTAAAACAAGTCAAAATGAGGCTCAGTAGTGTGTGTGGCCTCCACGTGCCTGTATGACCTCCCTACAACA